>JH392957.1:3709-23337 GCA_000235945.1 Homolaphlyctis polyrhiza JEL 142
CCTCAACAATCCTCATTTTGGCAGTTCCGCCTGTTGTTTGATCAGCTGCTTCCCCTGATGGACGCATTCTATCCAGATCTGGAACAACTCCAAGATCAAAATGCAGCGACAGCTATTCCACATGGCCTGCGTATCCTGGATCTACTCGACACCTTTCGGGTCTCTGTCTCTCCTCGTGCTAGACCCGTGCTCGACCAATATCATGCGGCATGCATGCGTGTGTTTTGCAAGCAGCTGATCTCTTGGATGCTCTATGGCACGCTTGACGATCCTCATCAAGAGTTTTTCGTGATGGCTCAAACTCAAGTTGATGTCATGGGCATGCCTTCGAGTCGGTTCACTAAAGTCAAGAAAACAGTGTGGTATGTGCATATTCACTCTTGTGACTTGGCATTCCATCTTGATGGTCAATCAGGCGTCGCATATCTAACGATAAACAACTGGCATTTGATAGGTCGGATATGTTTGTATTGCGGACAAGTATGATTCCAAACTGTGTTTCTAGGCAGCTTGCTGAATTGATTCTGTTCAATGGCAAGTCCATGACCATCATACATGCTCGCAAACCAGAACTCGGTAAGAATGTGTCGGATAACATTCATGGCATCGTGTTGTTACTTTCCCCAATTCCTCCCCAAAAGTCAAATTCTGACGATACATTGGTCCAGTTGAGTCGATTGTTACTCCGATCTTGCAGCGCTTTGGGAAAATATGCGAGCCGGCGAGTGAATACCAGAAAGAGGGCAGTCTTGACATGGCTGATATTGAGGCGTGCTGTAGAGACATGAATAGTCATGTCGCTCGTGTCCTATGGGATATTGTTGTCATGTCGGAATACCTGCCAACTCATCTAATGGTTGTACTATCTCTCTCTCTCTTCTTCAACATTGTAATTTGTCCGACTGCAACTGCCAGCAATCGACGATTACTTGTCGCTGACTTGGGTCGTGTGTCGATGTTCAACAGACATTCCGCGATGTATTCCTGGCTGGCAAAGGAGACTTTATGCTTGAACTGATTGATGATCTTGATACTTTGCAAAAACAGTCGTCGCTCAATATGCATATGATCACATCTCAAGGTAAAGCTATGGCCAATTAAGCCATCATTGAAATGATCAACGGCAGCTGATATGTTACCACGCCGCCTGTGGGCTCCAAAGATCTTGCACAGTCTTTTACCAGAGCATGGCATCGTAGTTCGTGGACCGATCGACAGACGCGATACTCCAAACCCAGATTCAACTTTGAACTAGTCTCGAAGCCGATGTCTGATCTAAACACAGGACCATCATCAGTCCCATCGCCGTCACCACGCAAGAAACCTCTAGATGACGACAGTCAGCACAATCAGCCACCCAAGCCACCCCAAGTATTCACAAACCCATATGCGTGCCATGTACTCAAATCTGTAGCCAGTAGCGGTACTCCAATCAAACTGGGATACAATCTGCAATGGCCTCTCGATGTTCTTGTGACCGAGTACGATATACAGAGATACGATGCACTCTTTTGTTTCTTGATTGCTCTGAGACGCGTGCAAAGTCGATTGCAAAGGTTATCGCTGCTGTCGGCACAGCATCGTCGCATTCGAACATCAAATAGTCGCATCTCTACCACGGAATCAAATTCGTTGGATGTGTCGCACCAACAATACCGACTCTCTGCCATCTGGGCAATCAAGTACCGGATGCTGTTTTTCATTGACAGTTTATGGTCATATATCCAGGTTTGTGGTTTTAAAATCCAGCATCATCATCAACTGTTTCCAACGTTTGTTCAAGCAATGCGTCCTTGTAACTGACATCTGGTCTTTACTGCTGCTATCTTTACGTGGGCTGCATTGATGCAATGGAATAGATGGATTTGATTCAGATCGAGTTTGAGCGGTTCATCAAATTCACACAAGGACGGCAAGATACACCATCGCCGACTCAAGCCACAGAGATATGGCGATCGCTTCCTGCAAGCACCAGCAGCATTCCAACTCGAAGCGCTTCATTACAAGGACTTTTGCACACCCGTCACTCCGTTTCAAACGCCTGGCTCGACTCTGTCCCTGATGTTTCAGATAATGATGGCGACAATGCTGATGACGATGTTGCGCCTGCACCAAGCTTTGATGCAATCCAAGCAGCACATCAGCATTGCTTGGAGCAGATGGTTAAAGGATGTTTCTTGGATGGATCTGTTGTTGGCAAGACTCTTGAAGAAGTGATTGGACTGTGCCAGCAAGCGTGCGATGTTCTTGAAACGCTTTTCAAGGACGATATGGACGCTGGAGCAAGTGGTGCTGCAAGCGGCGGAGTTCAAGCTCGACAGAAACAACGAGATAATGAGCTGAATGTTGCATCGCTCGAGTCCATTGCAAAGGTAATGCATCAATCTGTGTATGTGTGTGTATGTGTGTGTCGATCTGATGACTCGCATGACTCAGATGACTGACTGTGACTGTTGCAGCAATTCGAAAGTCGCGCATCGTTCCTGTTCCAAGTGTTTTCTAGGCGCAGAGAGCGTGCAGGCATCTCTCGGACAGCTGCTGATCCGCCTCGACTTCAACAAGCGGGATCGCTTGCTGCTTCCGCACCGCAGCCTCGCGACCGTGCTCTCAGTCGATAACGCAAACCATGAATAAAGCAAAGGGGGAGGGGAGCAAGGTCTGCCAACACTCTGTGTGCTGTGTTATGCGGGAGCCCCCATGATTGCGCACACAAGTGGATGCGCCAGCACATGGATGGATCGCCATTGGATGAGATGGCCAGTGACGGTGACACGTACGAGTGACTCACACATCGCGATCGTGTGGCACTGCAACCGCGTTCTCTCCTATAAAACTCGGACAGATCTTCATCCTTGTCGCTTCTCATCATCAACTGATACAAGCAAACAAGTCTGCGCATCAGACCAAGTCATCCATCCAGACCGCTACTCCGCCTGAACCTCCGCCTTCGCTTTGCTGCTCCGCCCGCCAGCTCTCTCGCTCCGCCATCTGACAAACAAGAACAAAGCGTTCCGCTCGTCCATAAAGCGCATAATACACTCTACAACCAACAAGCATCTCTAAAAACATGGCATCACTCGGCAACTCGCTCTTCAACAATGTCGTCCGCCCCTTGGCTGCGCCAGCCATTGTCGCCGTACTCATGGGTCCAGGTGCTGATGAGAAGAAGCAGCAACATCAGACTCAATCGCCAAGTGTCGGACATTCGCTTACACCCGGCAGTGCACAGACCCTCTCTCGATCGGGATCTGCTACAGCGCACGGATGGTCTGCCATGCCCATCACACTGGGTCCTGCTCTGACCGGTCGCAGTGCAGCAGCACATTGAAGGACGCTTCTTCAGCGAGCTGATATCCTCCCGCCGCACAAACACTGGCACAAACACTGGCACAAACACTGGCACAGGGACCATCATTCTGGATATATTCGATTCCTTGGCTGCCTTGGTTCTTACCCTCTTGGAACCTTTTTTATCTTTTGCAATAATCGCTACCGTCTCTCTCTCTTTCTATCTTGTGACTCACTCCATTCACACTGGAGTCAGTTCAAGTCTATTACATATATCTGCAAACACACCCACACTCTATGCTATACTACATCCATAATCTTATCTTTTCCAGACACACACACACACTCACTCTCTCTCCGGAACCCCATAACACGCATCTTATACCGATATCCTCATACAGTACATGAAGCATCCAACAATAAATGGCTTCCATTTGATTATGCAAACTCGCTTGCTTCCTGTTGGATCTGATGTTGCAGCGATGCTTTTCATGGTTTGTTGTTTTGAGGTTTCTGGCTTTCGCCCAGATCCAGCAACACTTTGGACAGGATCAGCAGTTTCTCTCCACACAGAAACCGCTTGTGTATCTGACGCACCTCCCCACAAGACTGAGACGCAGGATGCAGAAGGTGCGGCTGCCATGACTGGTGCTGCTGGGTTGCTTCTAGGTTGCAGCGTGCGCACGGCTGTAGGACTGTTGGACTGTTGTGCTGCTGTGCTGGTTAGAGTGCACACACATGCGCCACTCGATCTCTCTCTCTCTCTCCGTCACTTTCCCCCACTGACCATCGACTCTGTTCCAACTGATCCCTGATAATGATATGCGGTGGATCTGCAGCATCGTAGTATCACCGTCGAGCGACTCGACAAGTTCATGGAGAATGGACAGTTTGGGGATGTGAACATCCAAGCGACGCTCTGGGAACTCAGGGATTCTGGCGCTGTTTCGCTGAGCGTCTATTCCGTCCCTGAACTGCGCAGAATGTTTGTTTGTTTCTCTCTCTCTCTCTGTATCTGTATCTATCTGCTATCTGCTACGACCGAACCACTCATGCGTCCATCTATCCATCTCTCTGTCTGAAGCCCCTTTGAGGAGGCGGTTGCTGCCACATATGTTCCTGCAAAGGTCGGCGACAAGTTTGGCCCCACTTGGTCAACCCACTGGTTCAAGCTTTCAATCACTGTTCCGTCTGCCATGACCGGCAAAAAGGTTTGTCCAAATCCTCAATCTCGCTCTCCCAGACCCTGGCATCTTGACTTCCTGCAGAATCAAATCTATTGACACACAAGCATCCGCCACAACATACCTACCAACATACCCACCCACGCCACTCTAGATTGTTCTTTTGTTTGATCCATCGTGCGAAGCTTGCATTTGGTCTACATCAGGCGAACCACTGCAAGGCATCACTGGCGATTTTAATGGCGATCGCCATGTCGATTTCCCGCTCACAAAGAACGCTAAACCAAAAGAACGCTTTGATTTCTTTGTCGAGGTTGCTTGCAATGGCATGTTTGGTGCTGGTGCAGGTAACTATCGCTATATACCCTGCTTTTTAGACTCTGCAAGTTGATCCAGCAATCTTGGATTGTGTTTACTGACCGTGTCGTGTGCGATCAAGGCGGAAATGGCTCGATTCAGCCACCCGTGCTGGACAGGTAAGATCCAAGATATTTCCTTGACTAAAGGATAATCATGCGATATTGTGAATTCAGATGGACTGATGATCAGGTATTGCCACTAGATACTTTACGCTTGCAACGGCGGAAATCGCTGTGCCCAACGAGACAGCACATTCGCTCTTTTGGGATCTTGAAGTGCTGATTGGCATGATCAAGGTTGAATACTCGTCCATCGCATTCTTTATCCTGCCTGTTTGATTTGTTTTGTGCACTCCCCCCAGACACAGACACGCATACTCATCTAAACTATATCCTGCATATTTGCAACCAGCAACTTCCCGCAACGGATCAGGCAAACTCTGATGCGCTCTACACGGCCAACAAGATCGTTAATACGATCCGTACTGATATCCCTCAGTCCATTCACGACGCCAAAGCAGTCGCTGAGGAGTTCTTTAAATCGCACAAGGGAAACCAAGATGCGCTGCATACTATCACGGCTGTTGGAAACTGGTGAGCTGATACTATTGAACTTGCCGCTTCATTATTCTTCTCCTTTTTATGAATAGCATCTGACTTGGAGTTTGTGTATTTATATCCATTTCTTGTGACAGCCATATCGATACTGCTTGGCTGTGGCCGTATGGTGAAACTAAGCGCAAGGTTGCTCGCAGCTGGGCCACTCAGTGCACGTGAGTACATATTGCCCATATCATCAAACTGAGCATAGCTCATCTATCATCCGCCTTTGATGAGTACAAAAGTACTAACATGCATGGTAACGGCCAAGTCTGATTGAGGAGTATCCCGAATATGTCTTTGCTGCATCGGTAAGTCGAGCCATTGTCATTCCCAACAGTCAGGCCAACTTTGATCACAGAGCTGTTTGTATAGCCTTCAGTTTCTGATCAATCTCTCTCTCTCTCTCCATCTTTCTCAAAAATACTCTGCAAACAGCAAGCACAACAGTTTGAATGGGTCGAAAAGCTGTACCCAAAACTATTCGCTCGTATCCTCAAGCACCACAAGACAGGCAATTTCGTGCCAATCGGCGCTACATGGGTTGAGATGGACTGCAACATTCCATCGGGTGAAGCCTTTTGTCGTCAGTTCCTTTACGGCCAGCGATACTATCAGCAGAAATTCGGCCAACGCAGTCGTGTCTTTTGGCTGCCTGATACTTTTGGTTATTCTGCCCAGCTGCCTCAAATCGTTCGTGAAGCCGGCGTCGATTATTTCTTTACCCAGAAACTCTCGTGGAATAACATCAACAAGGTGAGTATCTCTCTCCCTCTCATTCTTGCTCTCTTTTGGAATTGTTTGGCTAAAGCTGATGCTACGTGGTATTCTAGTTCCCACATACAACATTCAACTGGGTCGGGTGAGCCTATTTGATTCAATCGGTGACAATGCCACGCCTGTCAGCGTTACCATTGACTGATTCTTGTGTGATCTGGTAGTCTTGACGGCACTCCCGTCTTGACACACTTTTGTCCTGCTGACACGTATACGGCGGGTGCAACCACACGCGATGTGACCTATTCGTGAGTCAAACTGCATCGGATTCCTACACAAACTTATCACTAATTCTTCTTGTTTGGCATTTGCTGGTTCTGTAGTGTCACGAATAACAAGGACAAGGAGTATTCTAATCAGTCCCTATTGCTCTATGGCAATGGCGATGGTGGTGGTCAGTGCACAGCATTGCTGACCAGCAGCTGTTTACAATCTATCGCATCACTGATCGTATTTTATCTGATGTGTTTTTGCCGCAACTCGAACAACAGGCGGCCCATTGATCCACATGATTGAGCGTCTCACACGCATGAAGTCTGTCAAGGGACTCCCAGCAACAGTCAAATTCGGCGACCCAACTGTCTTCTACGACTCGCTAAAATCAACAAGTCGCGATCTCGTCACATGGAAGGGAGAACTCTATTTTGAGTTGCATCGTGGCACTTACACGTCGCAAGCACTTGTCAAAAAGTATAATAGATCTACTGAGTTGTTGCTGCGCGAAATCGAGATTCTGGCTGCGTGGAACTTGGCTGCTGGTGCGGCTTACAGTTTCCCCAAGGACGAGATGGATCGCCTGTGGAAACTCGTGCTTCTGTAAGTCTGTTGGGGCTTTTTTGGTATCAGCAAGCTTGAGTCGCACACTTTGGAATCCTTTGTCTGATTTCTATGCCTTGCGATGGATATTGTTTAGCAACCAATTCCATGATGTCCTGCCTGGATCTTCCATTGGTCTTGTTTACACCGATGCCATTCAGGCAAGTCCATATGCCAAAAAACTCCCCTTATTTGTTTGCAAGCGAGATGGTATACAAGATTGACATTGACAGACGCTTATTCTTTGGACAATCTCAGTACTATGAGGATATCACACTGTCTGGTCTGCAGATCAAGGCGCAGGCACTCGAGTCGCTGATTGCTGCTCAAAAGAAAACTGCTGTTGGAACTAGCAGCATCTTAGTGTTCAACTCAACAAGCTGGGATCGCGAGCCTGGCGTGGTTACGATCGACGCTGCACGAGCAGCCGGCAAGGCTCATCAACTCTCATCCGATAAGACCAAGGCACTTGTCATGAGTATGTCATCCCAGTAATTGCTTTCACCCATCACCATTTATCGAGATTGACTGCGAGCAGATGTGCTGACTGGTTGTATTATTGTTGTTGTTGCGTTATCTGCTGGTTGTATGTGCATCAACCACTCTCATTGTTTGTATGGAAATAAGCTGGCACTGTTCCTGCAATGTCACTGGCAACAATTACTCCGGATTTCAAGCCACATGGATTTGTGCCTGTCAAAGGTAAATAGTGTCCAACAATAGAGGCAGTAGTAGGAAACTCGCCTCCTCCCTATCTTGCTTCTTTTTGCTTGTGTGAGCGAGCAACCAATACTTGTGAATCTCGTAACCCATGGGGTCTGATTCCTGATACTGAAAAGCTGAATTGGTTACCATTTTAACGGAATATGAAACAACTGATGTCGATGATTTTGTAATAGGTGAGCAGACTGATCATGTTACTTTTTTCATATTTGACAAATAACACGCAAACTACTAATCTCGCACACTAATGCATGTTTATGTGTATGTTTCTTTTGGCGGTGTTTTTTTGGGAGAATAGTTGATGCTATTGAAGCACATGGATCGTTTGTTGTGTCGAATCAGCATCTACAAGCAACTTTTGATTCACATGGACGCTTGACAAGTCTGATTGATGAAAAGACTGGGTAAACCACATCCTTCTTTTTATTGTTGTTGTTGTTGTTATTCTTGTTGTTTGTTTGTTTGTGTATGATGCTGGTGATTCGCTGGATGCTGGACCAGACTCGACCATGTTTTTAATCAATCTACTTGTATATGGTATAAATTGACTGAAATAGCCGCGAACTTGTTCCTGAAGGACAGTTTGGTAAGGATACGACTGTGCACTATAAATGTCTTTCATTCTTGGTGTGTATATATCTTGGACTACTACCTTGCTGATTTATATATGTGTCCTTTTGATTGGTTTCGGGTATTAGGCAATGTGTTCCGATATTACGACGACGTACCTCTGTTTTGGGATGCATGGGATGTAAGTAGAACTGCCTCGATCAAACATACTTGTGCAAAGCAGGAGGCAGAGAAAAGAGGGAGGGAAAAAACTTAGTTTGGTACCTTGTCCGTGCATGGCGAATCCAGGTCGAAGTGTATCATCTTGAAAAGAACTGGGTAGCTGGCGTTGGCAAGCTGGCAATCACAGAAACAGGCCCACTGCGCGTAGTGCTCACGGCAATCCACCAGATCTCTGCAACCAGCACACTTGAGCAGCGCATCATTCTCACTGCAACCAGCCGCCATCTCGAGTTTGAAAACAGTGTGTTCTGGAACGAGAACCATAAGATGCTCAAGGTTGAGTTTCCATTCAATATCTCGAGCGATGTGGCGACCTATGAGACCCAGTATGGATTCATTCAGCGTCCAACGCACTTTAACACTAGCTGGTACGGTGATACAATGTTGCTGAATGATTTTAAGCTTTCTTGCGAATATGCTGATGGATGTCTGTCTGTGTTGCTGGTTGTTGCTATTGTTTATTTCTGTTTGGTGTATGCGATAGGGATCTTGCCAAGTTTGAAGTGTGTGGCCACAAGTTTGTTGATTTTAGCGAGTATGGATTCGGAGTCTCGCTGCTCAATGACAGCAAGTATGGATTCTCAGTGCATGGAAATGTCATGTCAATGTCGATTCTACGTGCACCAAAAGCTCCCGACAACAAGTGCGATATCGGTGAGTGGTCAAACGTTTGCTTGTTGAATGGCTTTAGATTGACGCGCGGCTGACCGCACCAACTTGGATTGCATTCGACTCGATTCTGGTTGTATTGTGATTGTGCAGGAGTCCATAGCTTCAAGTATGCGCTGCGACCGCACTCTGGATCGTTCCACCAGAGCGACGCAGTGCGCGCAGGATATGAATTCAACGTTCCGCTGCTCGTGTCCAAGACAGCGACAGCAAACTCAGTCGCAACGCCGTCGCTGTTCACCGTCGACCAGCCAAACATTGTCCTTGACACGATCAAGATCATCGAGGATGCCAGGCCCGGCGAGAAAACTCTTGTTCTGCGCATCTACGAGGCGTATGGCGGTCGCGGCACAGTCAAGATCCGATCGGCGTTCCCCATATGGAGCGCATGGATCTCCAACATTCTTGAAGAGCCAAAGACTAAACTTGCAGTGTCGAATAACGACAGCGAGATCTCTGTCGCATTCACGCCGTTCAAACTCGTGTCGATTCTTGTGACGCTCAAATAAGCTTTGGCTTTGGATTCAACTTGATCTCGTTTCCATTTCCATTTCCGTTTCCATTTCCATTTCCGTTTCCATTTCCATTTCCATTTCCGTTCTTTTCGTTTGTTTTTGTTTTGTTTCGATCCCGTCCTCAATGCAGCTGTTTGATTACGCTGCAGTCGAATGAAGCAGATGAGGATCAAGTTGCAGTGATTGTTGCGGGTTTCGGGGGGAAACTTGAGTTGAGGAACAAGGGATAAAGTGCGATCTTTCTTTCTTTCCTCATCAAACAGACGAAATCGTGAGCCAACTCTGTATGTGATCTCACCATCAATCCATCAATCCATCAATCCATCATTCAATCATTCAATCAGTCCACGCATCCATCTCGTATAAGGCACAGTGTGAGACAGTGTGAGACAGCAGAGCAGCCTTGAACGGAGCAGAGCAGGAATATAGTGATACCATTTACCCCGCAGTAGCAGTAGCAGTAGCAGCGACAGCAGGGACAGCAGTGGCGGCGTGGTCTCTGTCTCTCTGTCTACCAGTGTCTCTTTCTCTCTTGCAGTCTGTCTCCCTCTGTCTCCCAGACCTGCTCTGTCTGTGTCTGTCTCTCTGTCTCTCTGTCTCTCTGTCTGTGCGTGTCTCCCAAGCAGCCGAGTGCTTTGTGCCTTGCTTCCTGCTCGACGCCTCAACTTTTGACAGAAGAGACGAGGCTGTGCAACGAATCAACCAATCAATATCCACTTCAACTGTGGCGGCGACTGTGGCCGTGGCCGTGGCCGTGGCCGTGGCGGCTTCTTCTGCTTCTCTTCCTGTGGCTGCAGCTGCAGCTGAGGCTGTGGCCACTGCTGTCTCCCCTGTCTCCCACCAGAATCAGGAGCGACTGTGCGGCAACACTCGATCACTCGGAGCATTGGATTTCATTGATTGGATTTCGTTGATTGATGCTTGGCCGCACGCGCCGCCGCTGCAATCTTCCGTCCTCTCATTCCCTTATTCCCTTGCTCTCCTTCAACAAACCCTTTGAGCAGTTGCTGACATTTAGTGCACTGTTCTACTCTGTAACATTCTTCCTTGTACAACTCCATCACTCAACCAGTCAACCACATTCACATTCGCATACACACTGCAGCCTCTCCACAATGTCGATTGCGCAGTATGGAAAGCGGTTTCCTATCCTGCTGACAATGTCGTCGCCAAGGGGCAAGGTCGATCTGCTGGAAACTATCGGCAAAGGAAACTATGGCCACGTCTACAAAGTAATATCCCAATCAATAATCGTAGCCTCGACTGGTGCTTGCCAGCCGCTGACTGACTGCTCATTGATTCAACTCTATCCCTCGTTGCTTTTTCACGGGCTTTGTACATTCGTGCATCCACTCTGCCTTGCAGGGCAAGCTGCTCGAGACAAACACCATTGCCGCCATCAAGGTTGTATTTCTCAAAGAAGATGAACTCCGCGAAACACTGCTCGAGATGGAAATCCTTGCTGCTTGCAAACACCCAAACATCACTAGATTGTTTGGTTGCTTTCTCAAGGGTCTTGATCTATGGGTAAGTCGCTTGAACTATGTCGTATCATAACTTGAGCGTGCTCTATTGCTGCCGTCGCTAAATCTGCGTCTCTTTGTTTTGTTTATATCGTTTTAGATCTGTATGGAGTTTTGTGGCGGCGGTGGCTTAGATGTCATTTACAAAAGTCAGTCGTCAATCTTGACCAATCAACCACATTCGATTTCTCTCGTTCCTATCGCTTTACTGATCTCATTATCGATTGGTATCATCCTGCTCAATCAGCCCTCAAAAAGCCCTTGACAGAAGATCAAATCGCTGCTATTCTATTCGATACTCTTCTGGTTGGTCTTTGGTTGGTCTTTGGTTGCAGTGTCGGCAAGTATCATTGTTGCGGCTACTGTTTACTAACCACGTCACTGATTCTCTTTCTAGGCACTCGATTATCTACACACTAAAGTCGCACTTATTCATAGAGATATCAAGGCAGGAAACGTCTTCCTGACCGAAGACGGACAAGTCAAGCTTGGTTAGTTATACTGGAGCACTCCCTTTTTGACCGACTATCCAAATGAGACTTCCAAAATAGCTGATCATATCATATCAAACAATACCAACAACAGGAGATTTTGGTGTTTCGGCAAAGCTCGCAAACCCTTCAGCAACGGCATCCACTTTTATCGGCACTCCGTAAGATATTCGATTCTCGATTTATCAAGTATTCTCCTGTCGCGTTCTCAATCAACACATCGCTGAAATGATGCTGCTTGAATACAGCTACTGGATGGCACCCGAGGTCATCATGACAGATCCAGACAGCCCAACAGGCCACGGCGCATCTTATGACACAAAGGCAGATATCTGGTCTATTGGCATCACTGCAATCGAAATCGCCGAAAAGAATCCTCCACTTTCCGATATCCATCCCATGCGTGCACTCCAGCTCATTCCGAAATCCGAGCTTGGTCTCGCTAAACCCAAGAATTTCTCAAAGCCACTGGTCGATTTTATCGCCCAGTGCTTGACCAAAAATCCAGTCAAGCGTCCCTCGGCCGCCGAGCTGCTTGAGCACCCGTTCTTCGCCAAAGTGAAAAATGTCCAGCGACAGCGCATTGTCGCTGAAATGGTTAGCAAGGTTCGCCTGATACAAGAGAAGAAGCGCGCCGGTCAAGACTTTGACGATGATGAGGATGAAATCGAGAAGCGCGAGGAAGTCCCGCCTGCTGTCATTGCTGATACAATGCACCAAGCACATCAGGCCAAGAGCCATGCGGCCCAGCAAATCACGGTTTGTGTCATGCCTCGCTCGTGCTTGCTCCATGCTTTCTGACAAGGTGAAATGTGTGCTGACATGCATACTGCTTCATATTGCAACTTATAGGCTCCTGGACCATCTCCGCTTGTGGATTTGCAGAATATCGGTTCGCCAAACGACTTCCCAGCATTCATCAATACGGTGCAGAATCCTGAATCGCAGGTCTTCAACCCAACAGCCATCGTTGCTGTTCGCAACGAATACCATACTGCAGACATTCTTGATGGCCTTTATCTTTTGTTGGGATGCGACAAGGGTCTGTTTTTCCTCGATCTGTCTGGCGCATCATTCCAACATCCAGTGCCTTTGATTCGCGGTGTGCGATTCCGTCAGATCCAGATTCTGCACGACTATGGTGTTTTGCTGGCTCTTTCTGGCAAACGCGACCATGTCAGACAGTATAAGCTCCCATCCATTCGCCGTTTGATCCGGTACCTACTTGGTGACAATGTTCATATCGTGGCCAAGATGAACATGAATCTTCCAATCCCAGCCGCCATGTCCGGCAATGCCTCACAGCAGCAGTTTGTACTGCAAGACGAAGATGACGAGTACGCCAACGCACAGCGAGATGATATGGGTGAAAACGCGCTGATTGCACGATGGACAAGCGACTACATCAAACTGGTAGCTACACGCGAGTCGAGATCGTTTATAGTAGAAAAGACAGAGACCACAATCTACTTGACTGTGCTCTTCAAGCAAGACATCACGCTGTTTGAATGGGCCAAGGAACCCTACCTCAAATTCATGAAGCTCAAGGCGTTCTGGCTACCCGAGTTTCCTCAGTTCATCAAAATGTATCATGATGGACTTATTGCGCGCGAGATCTGTCTTGGCTACCTTGGCCAGATGAACATGATTGATGTCGATTCATCCAAGGTTCGCGAAATACCTTTGCATCGCGACTTGCGCGAACGAGTAGCCAACTCGACCAAGCCACGGTGGCGAAATTTTGTCCAAATTCCGCTCTCCAAAGCACGACTGGAAGAACTGGTGCGCAACCATGTTAGACCAGGAAACACAGTGAACCGCAAAATCGTTGCTGTGACAGGTCCAAGCCATTTGAAGTCTGGCACCGGTCCCCAAAGCGATCGCTACTTCCTTGCCACGTACGATAGAATCACCAAGGTGACTGATGGCAGCGGACAGCCACAAATGGGTTCCGGCGTGGGTGGATGGAAAGATGGCGTCATCTGGACCGAAGCACCGATTGATATGGTGCTTCGACCTCTGGAACATGTCATATCCATGGGTGCCAACACCATTGAGATCGTCGACTGGAAATCTGCACGACTCCAGCAGCGTATCACGCTTGACAACACGTGCACCATGCGATTGCTCAGCTCGCGGCCTGGCGGTGTTATCCTTGCCGTCGATCGGAAAAAGAAAGGATCGCTCTTCTACTGGATGAGAGAAAAGAACCCACCAGCGGCAACCGAGACTTTTAGGGATGAGGCTGAACCGACTTTGGCTCCAAGCGATGTTGTTGATGGACGAACTACCGCTCATACTGTCTCGCAGAATCTTACTGGTTCGCAGGGTGCACCGTCCAAGGGGCTGCATATCAATATTCCAACTGCATCTGCATCTGCCGCATCTATTTCACAGCAACAGAATCAACAGAATCAACAGAATCAACAGCAGCAACAGCAGCAACAGCAACAATTGCTTGGCGGCGGCACTTTGGGCCACGACACTTACTCTGCACCTCCTGCTGCACCAACGTCTGGTCAATCGCAATCTGCAGCGATTCCCGCATCTGCGCCTGTGTCTGCAACGCAGCCGAGCCAGACACCACAGCGGCAGCCATCGCACGGTCATCGTCCCACACAGCATGAGCAACTGTTTAGAGATCTGGAGGCGATGACGCTTGAGCGCACTGAACAGTTCCAGCAACCATCGCAGCAGCAACAACAACAACAGCAGCAACCATCGCAGCAGCCTCGCCACTATCAGCCTCAGTCATCCTTGGATCCTCAACAGCAGCAACAGCAGCAGCAACAGCAACAGCAACAGCAACGACTATCGCAATATCAGCAGCAACCGCGTGCAAGCCAGCGTTCGACGCCAGATCCAACCACAAGCAGCCTTCAAGCGCAAGCCGTGAATGCTCAGCCAGCTGTGGCGATCACGACGGCTTCCGCTGGAACTCAGCCTCCAGCATCCCCGCAGCAACCTGGACGCCTGTCACCACCAAGCGGCGTTCCTTTGCGTGCGGAATCCATGCGTGGCTATCCATCGCCTGTAGGCGGCGTCCAACCACCCGCAGTCGGCCAAAGACCAACGACTCAAGTTTATGATCCTCGCGTTTCGGTCGATCCACGATACGCCGCATATGTAGCTGCTCAGCAGCAGCAGCAGCAGCAACAACAAGTGCCATTTGATCCCAGGTATCTTCAAGATCCACGCTATGCCGCGTACTATCCGCAGCTCTACGCTCAGTACGGTCAGGATCCTCGGTACGCTCCGTATTTCGCACAATATGTGCAACAGTTGCAGATACAGCAGCGACAGCAACAGCAACAGCAACAGCAACAACAGCAACAGATCTATTCACAGCAGCAGTACCAACCCCAGCAGCGTCAAACCATTGCTCCGACTCAGCAATCCTCTGCTGCTGCGGTATCTCAGCAGGTGGCATATCAACAGCAGCAGCATCCTTCTCAGCAGCAACAGCAGCAACAGAATGGTTCTCAGGCATCGACCGATGCTGATCGTCCTGCGTCAGCCGCAAGAGGAGGCTCTCCAGCGCCACCTGTTTTGATCCAGGGTGTTCCTCAGCTTGATCCAACTGATCCCAGATATGCTCCCTATGCCGCTGATCCTCGATACGCGCCATATTTCATTCTCTATTACCAGCAGCGCCAACAGCAACAGCAACAGCAGCAACAGCAGCAGCAGCAACAGCAACCACCGCCATCAGTTTAGCAAGTTTAGCCATCAACTCTTGAAACTGGCCTATAACTCGTTTCTAACATGGTTCTGCCTGATCCCTGATCGCTAATCCCTTCTTAGTTCCATCCCCTCCATCAACCATCATCCATCTTCCATCTTCCGCTCCTCCCCTTCTTGGCGCGCTATTCTACTCAATTCACGTTGTTCAACATTAAACATATCGAATCAGACAATTGTTTGTTTCTTTGTTTTTGCCATTGGTGGATTGATGGAAAGAGAAGCAAGAATGCACGTCCGACAATCAAGAGATGAGCCGAGTCGATTCGGAATGATCATCAAAAGCAACCTCGTTAAATTCCAGATTGCTGTTATCTCGTGGCATACCTGCACCAAGCGAGAGACCAGATTTCGCATGAGTCTGAGCAACATCAATCGCAAACTCAGACACAGGCGCAACAAACACACTTTCATCAGTGACCAACCGCACATGAAGATGTTTCTCGCGACCCTTCTCATCAACCAACACGCGATCAGCATTCGTTTGACCCTGAGCATCGTCCATAAATCCATCTCCCTCCACAACCATGCGCTTTCTTTTTTCTTCCTCCTCGGCAAGCTTGAGTTTCCACCATCTGAGTCCGAGAACTAGTCCAACTGTTGCTCCCATGGTTGCAAACAGTCCTACAACTTGCACGCCAAGATCTTTGATGTGTTTGGGTCCTGGACGCGCAATCACTGGCGGCGGTAACTGATCAACGTCGGTTCCATTTGCTCCACGTGTCCATCCGAGGATCTGGTACATTTTGGTGTCCAGAGCGTCGAGCGCTGTTTGTATATCGGACGATCCATGGAAGATTGCCTGCATGCAAGCTGAGAGTGCCAATGTGATGTTTACGTAGTGGGTTGATGTGGGTGTGCTTGGGACGAGAGTTGTTTGCATTGTGGCGTATGTCGTTAGAATGCGGGAATCATACTGTGATATTAAGTCGTCGTCTGTTTTGTTTCCATTGTTGGTTTTTTTGGTTGGTTTGTCATTACAAGTTGTCATTGAGTAGATGCAATCATGCGTGTTACTATCAATTGCACCTGACTATGTGCATCTGTATCTCTTTGTGTCACTCCATGCCAGCCATATTGGAGTGGTATCGACAACATCAAGCAAGATCTAGCAGTAACAAGTAGTGAGAAATACCAAGAGAAACTTGCCTGAATAGAGTGCTGAATGCACAATATAGTCGCCAATCGCATCGCCAGGATCCTCCAACATATGAAGTTTCTCATAAGACTGTGACGAGACATAATCGATAAACTTGAGTGCCGCAGCAGGATTCTTCGCATATCGATACACGCCGAGATAATACCCAGATACAACTCCAAAACCCAGTTTGCCACGCTGCATGACATTAGCAATGGCTGGAGGCATACTCTGCATACCCCAGTCCATTGCATCGCCCAATGCAGCAACATTGGGCAGTTGGCTCGACACCGTGTGAAGATACACCGATTGTGCATTGGACCATCTTGTAAATGCTTTGTTGGCATCGTTGGCGTCGATGTCGGCGGGATCTATGAGACCCGTGTCGAGCCATTGAACTATTGTGCTCAACGTTTGCGCGAAATCGCTGTCGGCAACGGTGATTTGGTTTGATGAGTCGATGATGGAGGCGTTGGATCCTGCTATCCATTCGGCAATCAGTGTTGGCCAATCGTCTTGTTCTACAATTGAATCCATGCATTGCATGCATTCATGTCAGTGACTCCATCAGCTGTAAGATAGAACGATGAGCAATGAAGCGAGGCGATAAGCTGCAGTGTTATCATAGAAAGAGTGCTTGAAAAAGGTAACAATAACAATAACTGTAGCAACATCACTACTCAACGAATAAACGAGGATGTGAAACCAGTCAACAGATAGTTTTCAGCGCCACGCTCGTTGATGATTATGTTGAGTAGCATATCTTGCATCTCGGCCAGGGTTGATGGAGGTCGATCGTATCCATGGCTGGCAAGATATCGCTTATTATACAGCAATACCGAGATTTCGGCATCTAATCAACAAACCCAGGTCATAGTTAGGATGATGCAGTCGCACGTTTTGTGAATCGAGCAGGTCAATTCCATAAAATGGAATCCAATTTGTGGAGACGTGCAATCGGTGCAACTCGTGGAGGGATGAATGTGAATCAGCAGATTGGTTGAGCTTTCTTACGTGCAGGCATCGCCACTAAGAGTGATTAACATAAAAACAAGCCATCAACATGTATCAGTCTCACAAAGTATGAAAAGCTTCTAAAGCACGCACACACACATACAATAAACCCAAAAGTAGAATATGTGTGTGGAGGAAACAGATGTAATACATAAAAACGATGATGATGATGATGAGGATGATGAGCTTACAAAGCTTATTTCTCAAAATAGCATTTTCAAGAGTGACAGGATCGACACCAACACCCATCGACGGATCCCAAGCCCACAAGTCCATCAAGCAAGGTTCGAGAGCACCAATCATTGTCGCATCGATCCAAAACAGATCAAAAGCAGTAGTTTCTTGTCGATCGCATGCATCCAACACTTGAGCAAGGTAGTCTGTGTAAGTGGCTGACGCGTCGAATATGCGCCAGTCGATACTGATTGCGTTGGAAGATGCCCAGGCTGTTTGGATTTCTTGCATCGTGGGTGTTGGCATGTGTGTTGGTAACGCTAGGACACCGATATATCCTGATGCGGTTTGCTTGTAGTTTGGGTCAGCTTCTTGTGAGTTGTTTCGTGGAGTGCCGTTTGGATATGCCGTGCGATTTCCATGATTGGTGATGGGTACTGACCAATCACATATGGGTATAAGTATTTGTTGGCGATATTAGCAAAGTCTCTCTTTGATGAAGATGAGAGTGCAATATCTGTGTGGTGGCTTGTTTGGTGCCTTTTCACAAGATTTGATTTCAGATGCCTGTTTCTTACAATATGCTGAGGATACAGTGATGCAGGAGAGAAGCACGATGGCTGTGGAGACCAGTGGCAGCATCGTTTGCGACAGATGATTGGACGCGAAGCAGAGCAAACCAATCGGAAGATTGAGTTACCTGAGAACGTGCGACACTGTGATTTCAAATCGCAGATTTTAAGCGACACACAGTTTTCTGCAGGTCAAAGTCGATCGATGATCACTGTCAGCACACTGAGAGCGACGACGCTGCGACAGCAAGTGCAGCGACTCGTGGCAGCATTGCCACAGCGACAACTGGCGACGGTGGCAACAGAATCAGGCAGGAAAGCAGCAGCCACAGCAGCAGCAGCAGCAGCAGCAGCACTGCAACAGCCAGTTGTTGAGGGCGTAGTATTCCGGCCACGACTTGAAGAGCATTACTATAATACGCTGCTTGAGGATATAATGACGCTGTCGTACGAGCACAAGTCGCAGACAGCGGCGTCTCTGTATGAACAATTGAAACTGAATCAGAGTTTGGGAGACAGTGGCACCGTGGGAGACAGAGTGCCACTTGATGCTGTTTACTCGCGCTCGCTCTCGCTGCTGCCGTCAGCTCCAAACGCGTCGCAGCCTGTGACGTCGCTGCTTGCGATTCCTGCTGCTGCTGCTGGTGCTGCCACTGCTGGTCGCACGAGGGGCCAACCCGTCAAGCGACGCTACCGGCGACTTGTGTACAATCCAATCGACTATACGGCCGTGCCGCGCCACATCATGTTCCGAGCGCAACCGAAGCCGCCGCCACCGCCGTTTGCGCCGTTGCCTGAGCGACTGCCTGTGCTCAAGCGTGTCGTGCTCAAGATCTGGGCCGAAAGCGCCGTGCAGAACAAGTTGCGTCCTGTTGATTCTTTCTTTGATTCTCGTTCTGTGTCTGCGTTTGGTGCACATCCAGACATCTGCCGCGATCTCGCATCTTCAATCTCTGACTTGTTTCCTGCTCGACTTTCTTTAGGAACATTCTGCTGTCCGCCATCATGTCGCTGCAGTGCATCACCGGCGTGCGCGCTGATCCGCTGTTTGCTGAGACCGCCGACAACGCAAAGCGCATTCGTGCTGGAATGCCGCTTGGTGCTCGCGTGGAGATCAGCGGCCCGCGCATGTTCGAGTTTGTTGACAAACTCACTCAGTGTGTGCTGCCACGTATCCGCGAGTTCAAGGGCATCAATCCCATTGGCGACGACAACGGCCGCCATCCAGTTCACTCTGCCTGACACTGCTATC
>JH392957.1:23437-41790 GCA_000235945.1 Homolaphlyctis polyrhiza JEL 142
AAAGCAGATCCCAGCAATGATCGGCAAGGCGCATGCGGCCGTGCTTCCTTGTGCATCCATCCGCATTCTGCCAAGCCGCATGCTGCAGCGAACACAGCAGCGAGCCGCAGTCTGGCCCATTCACTGCCGCTCTTTTGCTTCCACTGCGGCGCATCGACCTGCCGTGTCCGCATCGCAGCCTCGCTCGTCGATTGCAAGAGCAGCCGCATTGCTTGTGGCTGGAACGGCCGTATCGCTGTATCTCTACGACCGCAAAGCCGCAGACCGAGCAGCACTGACGGCCATACGGAGCATCCGCACTGCCGCCACTCTTCTCACCATCATGATCGACTACAAATGGTCGCTGCGCAGCTCAATTGCGTCGCTCGGCAGCGATGCTTACAACGAAAGCAAATCGCAAGCGCACCAACGATCTGCGGATCGACTCTTGGCGCTGTTCCAGGCACAGGGCGGCATCTACATCAAGCTGGGCCAGCACATCGCAGCCCTTGTGTATCTGCTTCCGATCGAATACACACAGACAATGCGTGTGCTGCAGGATCAATGCATACCAACTCCCAAGGACCAACTCGCGGCAATGTTCCACAGCGAAGTTGGCGTTGGAATGGACGATGTGTTTGAGTCGTTTGAGGATACTCCCATCGGAGTCGCATCTCTTGCACAGGTGCACCGAGCAACTCTCAAACCAGATGCGCTTCGACTGCTTGGCATTCAAGACGATAGCAACGACGCTTCGCTTGAGCACCGCCAAGTTGCAGTGAAGCTGCAGCACGCTGCACTCGATGAGCACGCGCAGATCGATATCGCAACATGTTCCTTCTTTGTGCGCCTCGTCAAGCGAGTGTTCCCTGCATTCGAGTTCGACTGGCTTGCGACTGAGCTGCAACTGAGTCTGCCACAGGAACTTGACTTTATGCACGAGGCTTCGAATGCACGAAAAGCAAAGTCGCTCTTCAGCATGCTGTATGTGCCCAAAGTGCACTGGGCTTCTCGTCGCGTCATCTTGATGGAGTGTAGGATACCAAACACTCTTGCATTGGATCTAATCACATAATTGATGGTACTAACATGGGCATACTTGATAATCAACTGAAGATGTCGAGGGTGGCAAGATTGACGATCCCAACTATATGCGCAAACACAACATTCCAATCGATGCAGTTTCGACCAAGCTTGCAAAAGCATATAGTGAAATGATCTTCCTCTATGGATTTGTTCATTGCGATCCACATCCTGGAAACATCTTTGTACGACCCACCGATGATCGTCGGACGTGGCTTGAGCGTTTCTTTAGGACAAAGCCTCGCAATTTTGACATTGTGCTGCGTAAGTGCACAGAGTTTCTGGCAAGAGTGAAAGGCATCGATGTCATACGAGCATCTTGATGCGCTAACGTACTGTGATTGATACAATGTGCCGACTGTAGTCGATCATGGATTGTATCGCACATTGACTAGCGAGTTCCGACTTGACTATGCACATTTGTGGAGTTCTATCATCCGCAATGACGAAGCCGGCATCGAAAACTACACGTACCGCATCTTTCTCAGCGACGAGCGCATCAGCAAAGACGGAATCGATCACCACAGACTGTTTGCATCCATGGTCAGCGGCCGGTCATGGGAGACAATCACAAGTTCAGAAGGACTCACACAGCTGCGCTCCATCAACGAAGTGCATCTTGTCCAAAAGAATGCATCCACAGACCGCTTCTTGTATGCAATCGCCGACGTCCTTGCCAAACTGCCACGCGAACTACTGCTTCTTTTGAAAACCAATGACTTGCTGAGAGCCATTGACGATGCCCTCGGTGTTGCCCAAAGCCAATCTCACATGATTCGATCTGTCGCGATTGTAGGAGAATACTGCGCGCTTGCCATTCGCAAAGAGCATATCCAGCTATTGATCAATCAGCATCGGCCTTTGAACAGTCTTGTCGTGATTCATCCAGCCTTGATTGTGGTGCACACGTGGCCTGTATGGACACTGGCCAGCTTCTGGCGTGCTTGGACTGACTTTGCGTTGATGAATCTGAGGCTGTCGGCTATGCGCATCGTTGCCTTGGTTCTTGATCTGTCGGCTGCTCTCCCTGTCTAATGATATCGTCTTTTTGCATTTACAAACCCGCTTATCTCTCTCTTTTTTTTATGAAACTGGCAGATAGATAGATCCATGCATCCATCCATCCATCCAATTTGTTTCTTCTTTGCTGTTCATCTCTATCTCTCTCATTTCTCTCACTCATACAACAACAATAACTGGAGAAAAAAAGGATTCATGATGCTTTTTGCATTGAACCAAGGGTTCATTATTATTAGTTTCTTTGGTTTGGTTTGGCTTGGTTTGGTTTGCCCACATGTTCATGTGTGTCCGAACGAAAAGATTACGAGAGAAAGGAAGAGAAACGAAGAAAACGAGAGAAAGTAGAGTAAAGAGAATCATACTACTCCCCCAATGCTAATATTACCGCTGCAACATCCTTGTTGCCTGCTTCTTTGTTTTCGTTGCTCCTGTTGTTGTTTGTTGTTGTTTGTTTTTTTGTGAGGGAGTTTGTTTCGAGGTCAAGCCAGGAAAGCTCGTTCAAGACCAACAGTTTATCTAAGCTGCTTGCAGAATCATCAATCCTTTGCTTTCTTATAACTCACGCCCTGCTTTTGACACGAGGCATTTTGAGCGTATCTGAAGCAGAGTTGGGCAGAGACTGCAGGCAGTAGCGTCGACTGAGGGGCAATAAAATAGAGGAGCACGGAATGAAACGAAAGGAGCATTGTGTGCGTATTTACGTGAAGCAGGTCTAGTTGAGCGGTGAAACAGCGGATGGGTTGCGATAGAAAAAGGAAAGTAACAGCGACGTACTGGCGACAAACCAGTTTCAAAAAAAGAGCAATAGAGAGTAAAGAGTAGTACTGGCATCTATACGAAATAAACAGTTTGGCAAGCCACCAACGAGAGGGCTAGCAGAACTCTCACTTGCTTGGCGAGTCGGAGCTATCCATTGATACATCTTCAATGGTATGCACCTGATTGAATGCATATACCGGCGTCAGCAAGCATGCAAGCAAGGCGTGTTGATGTGGCTCGATGACCAAAGCATTTGCAGCTCAGAAACAGACAAAGCAAAGCAAGTCTGAGACACAATACTGTTGCTTACTTCTGCAGATAAACTGTGTCGATGAAGGAATCTTCGGGAACTACGAAGCAGCCATTGGATCCGCTGCTGATGAGCATCTGCAGAATCGGACTCCTTCGCGGCTGCCTCAAGCCCAAGAGCCCTGGTACAATAGCACATCGCAGTTGTTTGCAAACAAAACAAGCAGGGTTTAAGCATTCAAAGCAATCATCAGATCTAGGAATGCACACGCTCCTTTCCAGATACCAAGGTGCTCAAAGGCACGCCACGCTGGAGGTCGCTCAGGCAATCATAGGACTCAAAGATCAAAATGCAGTGCAACAGCAAGCGAGAAGCGCAAGATAGACACTCACAGACGCCAAACCAGCTCGCTGTTGGAGCAGTGCGATAGCCAATGCGACACAAGTACTCTTGCTGTTGCCCACTGCTTTTCAGTCACAAATCTTGCCAGGGATCTGCCAGAACCATATTGACAGCCACAAAGCCATTCAGCCATAGATAACAACATTCAGCAGTGATCTAACTGGTTAAATAGTTGCAAAGCATATAGAGAGTATATCAAAAGCATTAGGCGCAATCAAGCCACCGCACCTTGTCGATGGGCAGACATGAGGATATTGCGAAGCGAGAAGTAGCATCAACTCTTTCGCCATGGCCAGTGGCAGTGTCAGAAGACAGTGCTCTGAAAGCTTTGAGGCCAGGTCGGTATCCTAACCGTTCAATCAACATCGATACAGCATACGGAGCGTGTCAGCCAATCTACAATAAACCATCAAAGGCGAATGCGCAATCATGTGCCAAGAGAGTCGATGCAAAGAAAAGCATGTTGCATGAAACAGAGTTCCATCTGATTATTCGACCACAACAAAACAAGTCCGTCCCAAACCTGAAGTGGCACCAGTCGCAGAAACTCGCTGTTTGTGCCTGCAAATGGCTGAATGGCAAATGGATGGACATGAGGCTGAGAGGTATCAGTAATGGCGAGGTCGAGAACACTGAGCGTTCGCTCTGCCTCGGCCCGAGAGAAAGCAGCTTTCGCATCACGCCGTATCAGTCGGAGATATCTATATCGACATCAATCATCATCGCAGTTAAAACCAACGAAAAAAGCATGTCGAATGATAGTAACAGCAGCAAAAATCACAAAATACAGTGGTCAAACTATAAACAACTGGCACTCCCATACTCAAGCCATAGAATAGATCTTGCAGTCACGCCTCTGACAGTTTCCAAGGCGCGATCCAGAATGGCCGGCGCAGCACCAATATGAGCAAAACTAGACGCATTGGCTATTGTAGCGGCATTCTCAGAGATGGCCAAAAAGAGCAAATAGTTGAGCCACAGATGCACATTGGACTCCAAAGCGTTGCGATGGACATGTTCGGCAAATTCAAGAGAGCCTGTGGTGTTGATGGAATCTCGCAGATCAAGTAGCTCGATTCCAAGGGCATGCTTGAAGAGAGCAATAGTGTGTTCTTCGCATTGCTTATCAACAATTGTCTTTAGGGCAAAGCGTCAGTGTCTCCAACTCGATTTCAGTAAGATTGCAGGATCATATGGCCAGGATTCAGATACTTACAATCTGTTCTTGATTCGCAAAGCAGGACTGTACACAGTTGGCCAATAAGACTCGCGCACTGCCCCACTTTGACTGATCAGAAAGCAGGGGTTTGCACAATAGATTGCACAATGCAAACGAATCAGCAGAGCCATCAAATAAAGTATCGCCATACTCGATAGCCGTCTGTGCCTGTGAGAAGAATCGGAATCATTTTTGTTCAGTAAATGATCAAGCAGGCTATATTCCTCAAAAGAAGGACACGCAGAGAGCACTGACACTGGCTGAGCCAAACTGAATGTCACTCAAGATCTTGCGAGAGGGGCTTTGTGCATCGTCAGCGCAGGCTTGAGCCACAAGCCACGCGAGATCAAGATTCTGAAGTAAATCATGCCGACTATTGCGCAGGCTTCTCAAGACCGCAATGAACCAAGGATCTCTTTGCGGCGAGCTCAAAGTCGAAGGCGCTGCACTATCAATTGCATCGATGCTTCGTTCTCGCCATGTCAGTACAATGTCGTGAATCAACAGGGCTGATTCTTGCGAAGTCGAGCATTGAGGATGTGAAAAGTTGATGACAAAAGGCTGTGATTTGACAAGATAGTGATGCGGGTAGGCATAAAACATCGAATCTGGCAGTGTGCCAAGCAGTGCGATATAGATTGAAATGATCGTGAGCTGGCAAACATGGCTGAACTCAATCAGATCCAGTGGACTTGCCGAGAGTGCCATCTTTTCAACAATTGTTCCATCAAACACAGAAGAGAGCGTTTCCATAGCACGGTGCGGGTTGCCTTGAAGCTGATGCAGGTGTACCAGCTGGACGACACAGCATAGGATCGCACTCGACCGACGTGATGAATCAATGCTGCTTGAGGTATCACTGCAAAGGTGTTTCAACATGGAAACCAAGACATTGATCGATGCTTCGCCTGGTTCTGCATATTCAAATAGATACCACTGCCACCAAAAAATGATGCAGCCAGGAACAAATCGAGTGGCGTTTTTAAATAGTTCGCGAGTATCCTGGCGACGGCCACGGCGCTGGTAAAGCTCCAAATATAGCAGCCACAAATGCTCTGATGTACGATTGGCTTGCACGCCACTGGAGAGGACTTGGAGTGCTGAATGAAGTTTAGCAGAAGATCTCAATCCTTTAGCCACATTCCCATCAGACTTTGGCGAAAGATGGTGCAGTGCATAACCAATCCACATCTCGATTTTGTGAGGATCATGCTTGACATCAGTCTCATATTCTTCGATCGAGAGGGCAGGCTCATAGTATCGACTTTCTGCAGTTCTGGTTCCATTTATCAGCTTGGTAATGCCGTTGCAGAGTACTGGCGGGGAGGGTGGAAGCACTGGATGGTAAATAGCTTCCTCATCACGAATTTCGCCGGTCAATGTGCCTCCAGACTGCATAGATCCTTCTGCAACCGTGATTGTGCTGGGTTTGTTGAGAGCGACTCGGGTACCCTTGAAAATACGTCTGTTCAAAGCGATAGCATCCTGACGCTGGAGTGTTTCAAGAGCGACCAGAGTTACGGCTTCAAGGCTTGCACCGGTCGCACGTTTCTTCTGCATGTCTGCAACAAGACGCTCCAAATCGGCCGCATTGAGAGCCACAGCGCATGTGGACAATACCGACGACAGGACTTCGTCATCTGTCATGAATGGGGGAGTCAAATAGACATGATGGGACTGTGAGTTCAAGAATATGTCGCAGTTGCAAGGCAGTCTGACGAACCTGTGGTCGAAATGCTGACCAAGTGTTGGCCCTGGCAGGTCGAATCCGAGCACTTGCCGCCTTCGGCTTCGTATTTACACAATGGCAGCAAAGGATCAAATCGCTTGCTGACTGAATGCAACTTGAGTTTTTCAAAGTCTGTCCCGGGTATACTGGCGTAGAGTCCCTGGAACTGCGGCAGTACAGCACTGTATGGTACGAATCGAGATTTGGCGGATGATCGCGAGTCCTCGGCAGCGAGGTTATTAGGAAACGATAGTGGTCGATGCCAGCCGTTGAATAGATTGACCACAAGATCTGCCCGATGAGCTACGACAGCAGATGGTAGACTTAGATCTAGCGGATGCTGGAGAACTGTATCGCTTCCAAGGGACAGTAGTGGATATACGGTCGGTTCATCGTCACAAAACTTTGTGGGATCAATGCTAGTCAGCGCATCAGCTTGACTTGGCATGCCTGACGCTAAATCTCTGGTAGGCGAGCTTGCCGCAGATCTCTCGCCTTGCAGTTGATCGCCAGCCAAGTCTTGAGATATCAAGAGTTCGCCAATATCTGGTGCTACTGTAGTCACTTGAGTATCTGCTGGGCACTCTGCCAAATCAATATCAGTAGATAGACTAGCACTGGTGGCTTGCTGTGGGCTGGTTTCTTGTGTTAGAGGCATAAAGTCACTGGAAACAGTCTCGACTTGTTTATCCTTTGATGCCGAAGGGCTGTATCGCTGACGTTTGGATGAGGGTGAGGCAGGAGCACTGGTATCCCGAGGATGCTTTGTTGGCAGTGCTGTCGATTCAGTGGTATTTTGGTCTGCAGACTGTATGCCACTTGTAGCGATTCGTTGCTGGATGTCACGCATTTTCTTGAGGTCATTGGCAATCTGCTGCCTGACTGTCGCCTCTTGGTTCGTCAGACTCTCAAGAGTTCGCTGCGACGATGACAGGAGCACAGTTTGGCGGGCATCTCGAGAGTTCAGTGACTTGATCCGGTCTTCGACGGCCTTGCGGCGAGCGACAAGTCGTTCAATATCAAGATCGATATGTCTGAGCTCAGCATCGGCTTGTGTAGACTGACTAGCAAGAACCTTACGCACTTGCCCAACGGATACAATGGCGTGTTTTGTTGACTTGATTTTGATGTGCAGCATGTCGGCCAGCTCTTCGGCAGCTTTGATAGACTGCGTGACAGCTTCAAGCAGCTTCAGGTCTGAATGAGGATCAGCAACATGCACTGGTGCAGCATCCTTTGGTTTGATAGTGGGCTCGACTGTCGATTGCTTATTCTCAAGTAGCGGCTCCTGTTCAGTGTTCAGCTTGTGAGTTAGTTTAAAGATGGCAGCATAAGCAAACGTGCAGACAAGTTGAATGCGGCACACTTACTTTGACTTCAACAACCATCGGAGTGAGATCTGAGCTACATCCTGAAGAGTCCTCTGCAGCGAGTAACATCGGCTGTGATGAGCTAGCAGATAAAGCTGTCGTGGCCGACGTTGCTGCTGCTGCCGCCGCCGCCTTTTCTTTCTGTCTGTTCTCAATGGACTGTCGCAATCTGTCAATCTCAGACTCGAGTTGCATAACTTTGTTGTCGACAGTGGCTTTTTGTGGTGCTGTGATAACGGGTGGTGGTTTCAAAGCGGCAGTCTTTGAAGGAATGCTCGATAGAGGTAGCGGTGGAGCGGCATTTTGCGCTGCTGAAGATGCCTGAAAACCGGTCTGCGAGGTTGATACCGTGAGAGCCGGCGTTGGGAAAAAGGCTGGATTGACAATGATTGAGCGTTCCGATCGCTTGTCTCCAAGACTCTCGCCAGATTTGGGATTCGCGTCCTTGGTAGCCTGCATCAGAGCCATTTTAGCAAGACGAGAGGGAACGCCACTCGCCGTAGAACGCTGCTGTTTTGAGCCAGGAAACAAATCCGAGTCGCCATCTTCTGAAGCATCACTGAGATCAATAACGTAGCTGGCTGGTCGATCCTTGATAAACCCTGGGCCTTGCTTTACTGGAGAAACACTTCGACGGAAGAGTTGCTGCTGTGTTGGAAGGGCAGCTGTTGAAGTAGACGCAATCAGGCTATCAAGCAACGGTGTCGCGCCTGCTGCGATCTTAATCGGGGAAAGCTGTGGCTTAGTAGTAGATGGAAGCCCTGTTGTGGAAATCGATAGCTTTCGGCGAAACACGTTGGGCTCGGCTGTAGATGATTTAGCAACACTTTGTCTGTGCAACTCACGCTCGTTTTGTCGCTGATTCTGATGCTGTTGCTGATGCTGTTGCTGATGCTGTTGCTGATGCTGCTCATGATATTGCTGCTCATGATACTGCTGCTCTTGCTGTTGCCGCTGTCGACGTTGCTTAAGCTGTTGCTGTATGATGAGTTTCTTCTGCTTCTTGCTCATAATAGGAAGCTGATGCTGATGAGGTTGAGTAACCGACCCTTCACCCATAGCCGTTCTTACACTGTTGGGAGTAACAAATGGCACGGAATCGGAGATCGAATGCTTTGCCGATACTGCATGTGGTTCGTTTGTTGGATAGGCTGCAGACGCGGTCGTTGGCGAAGTTACTGTTGACAACGAAGCAGCTGGTGGAGGTGGCGGTGGCGGAGGAGGGGGTAGAGGCGGTGGTGGTGGCGGCAACATATCTGACTGAGGATACTGCTGAGGATACTGCTGAGGATATTGCTGTGATAGTGGTTGAGATGGTGGCTGCTGCAGTAGTGGCGGCTGCAGTGTTTGTGGTTGCTGCAGCTGTTGGTTTGCATCTGTCCAGCATGCCAGCAACACAGCAGAATCGACGCCAATGTTGGAAAGCTGCTCCCACGACGCATTCAAGGCAACAAGCGAGCGAATCTCGTCGCGTAGCTGTGCCCACAGATGCGGCGACGCGATCAATGCTGCATCGCGAGCACAATATCGGATATCAGACATCAGACATCAGATAACAAAGCGAGTTAGTAGCGAGTTAGGTTCGACATCATCCGGTCGGGCAAATGCTTACCGTTCAACTGCATCTCCTTTGGCAGCTCAATGATCTTTGAAACCAGAAAGTATTGAGGAGTGCCCAGAAACTGCCTGAGACTGGTAAGATCGAGAGGCGGCATAGATGGAACTCCATACTGCGGCATTGCAGCCATTTGCTGAGACTGTTGGAAATAAGGCTGCTGGTAGGTGTTACTGTAAGCTTGCTGGTATTGTAGTTGCTGTTGTAGCTGCTGCTGCTGCTGCTGCTGTTGCTGTTGGTTAGGAGCAGTTGCCATTGATGTAGTATCTGACAAACAAACAGCATGATTAGATGCGAGTGGCAGATTGAACGCTGAGCAGACAAGTTCCAGTATAGAAGCCACCTTGTGGATGAGCAGATACGCTCTGTGCCGAGTACAGAGCCTGAGCAGACAGCATGGACTGTGCAGGCTCAGCAAGAGCAGATGTGTTTGTAGCAGTGGATGCCAGCAACGTGGATGCCAATGAGAAAGCTGGTGCTGTTGTTGTTGGTGTTGCTGTTGTTGCTGTTGTTGCCAAGGATTGTCTGCGGGATGGCGGCTGCACATGAGAAGCCACAAACTCTGCATCCAAATGTGGATTGGTTATTGCGACTGTTAGTTGTTGATGTTGTTGTTGATACTGCTTTCTGCCCTGTGGCAGTTTGTTCTTCTGTTGCTGTTGTTGCTGTTGCTGTTGTTGCTGTTCATGCGATAAATGCAGCGCAGAGTTCTTGCTGCCATGGCTGTTTCCATGACTCTGGCTCTGACTCTGACTCTGGCCTTGATGAGGCTGCTGCTGCTGCTGTCTTGGCTGCTGCTTCTGTGGCTTCGGCTTGTGCTTCGGCTTCCCTCTGGAACTGTTCATTCCTGTTTGTTTGTTTGTCCAGTGTCGCTGATGATGCAGCAGCAGCAACAAACACGATGACACGCTCCCACATCTGGATTTCCTGAGAACCACTCGTACTCACATTCCCGTTGAAGAAGCAGCAGCAATAACAGCAACCAAGATTCAACAACATCAGATTGGCGAGATTGGCGAGATTGCTCAATGGCGCTTCGTTGGGACAGCAGCGGCGACAGCGATGCCGAGATGGATGCGCTCTCTCAATCTGCTGCTGAGAATGATGACCATGAGGCACTGGTATGGGTCCAGCATTTGGCTCACGGCTCTGCAGTGCCCAGAACGTCGCTGCAGTTGAAACCTTTTGCTTCTTCAACGAACAGTGACGATGATACAGGCGCACTCGTTGGGGAGTATCCGACACAGCTGCGCATCTATGTGAGTATCGATTCGCAGGCTTTGCTTGAGCTATCCCACATGATTAACTCACAAACTTGCGATGCAGGACACGATGCTTGTTGTTGTTAGACGCACCTTGAACGATAACGACCCTTGTGACAGAGCAAATACAGATAGAGACAGAACCGAGCTTGTTACAACACTGGCAGAGACCAATGTATTTGGCAGGATTCTGTCAACAGCCATCCTGAAACTGTCTGCATCGCGCATAGCTTCAAGAGAATCAGGAGCTATGCGGGACATTGGCGATATCATTGTGTGCACATCGGATTCTGGCATGCTGTCGTTTCTCGTTTGCAAGCCAGTGCAAGTATCGTCATCGCCGAAGCAGTCTGCAGTGCGGAGAAGACCAAGACGATCGCATGTACTCGAATGCATTCTCGAGGTCTGTACACTATGCACTCGTGACAATCTGTGACTCTGATGGTTTGATTCACGACAATCTGATATGCAACATCGTTGTTACAATCACACATCTGAAATATCAGACACGAATCGCACCTCCTGGAATCAGCTATGCAGAACTCGGTCACATTGTTGCTGCAGATCCACTGTAGGTGTCTGTGCATCATCGGTGTCATTGCATAATCGCACTAACCATGTCTTCTGGGAAAACGCGATCAAACAATATCCAGTGTACGCTGTGTTGCTGTTGCAGCGTTCCAAGGACACATTTTCGTTTGGCCAATCTCGCTCGAAATAGAGCAAGATTCCATCATCTCGTTGACTGTAAGACACTAATTTCAACTGTACAAGCACCCTTTACCATAGTATACCAAATAGCCGTTTGTGTGCACAAAATACTGATTGATACAACAGCCTCCTTCCAAGCTTGCTCTGAATGATGAAAATGCCATCATCTTACAGATGGCATTTCTCAAACCGCATCCAGTAGCACCTAAACTTGTTCAACTTGTTGCTGTCCTGTGTCGGTATGTCTGCTATTCTGAAATACAAACAGACGACCGATCATGCACACTATTGAACAAGTGTTTATCTTACACTTTACTTGCACAACATGGTATCTGCATAGAGGACGCGAGATATCTGTCATTCTATTCGAGTGGATAGCCACATCTACCGTTCCGATTCCACGTCCAACGCTTCATGGACCATTTGTTATTAGCCAATGTACTCATATAGACGCTTTTTGCTACTGTGGTTCTTTGGCTCCAGCCCATCTGTATTTGATACGTGCTTGGGTCTAACATTGTATCTTGTTTACACTGTTCAGCTACGATGCCAGTCCATCTTGTTCCACTTGACCAAATACCACAACAGTTTGCAATAATCACAGTAAGAACTATTCGTTGATCTCATTCTAGCTGATCAGCGACTCTACACCACTTGTTGCTGAACAAAACCACTGTTGTGATTCCAGGAAACCGAAGTGATTGTGTTCCATGCACTGGATATTCGAATAGATGCAACGAGTATGCCGGTTCGGCAAACACTGTCGGGTCCTTTTCATTCGCCAGATATCCCACAGGGTATGAAGCAATCTGGCTATCAACGGTGTTACATTGATCCATGCGTTGACGAACCATTCATGCATACCAAGACCTTGGTGCCCTTGTGACCTCGGTCGTAGTTATTCCCATTCAATCACATGCACAACAAATTCAACATCTTTATTGCACAACAGACCAGGGCCATATCATGCTCGTCAAGATTTCATCGAATCCAGTCACTATTCGCATTTCGCATGTTGGGACCAAGCGCAACCCTATTTCAAGTCTAGAGATTCTATCAGTATCACCCACCGAACATATTGTTGCGCTTCACGGCTCGTTTTGTGATGGTGAAATCATCCAGGTATGCTGATGCTATCTGCTGGCTATGCTCGGACAAGCAACAAAATACGAACAAAGATACTAACCTACCATCCTTGCCAAACGCACAATTAGATTGATCCAAAGTCGTTGAGTATTACGGACAGAATATCGCCAGAGAGTATGTCGTGTAGAATGCCTTGCATTGATTTCTGTCTACATGGAAACGAGATACCTGGCAACTCTGTCGACAAGTTGTATATGACATGTGGCAATAGCGTGCATGGATGTGTCCGTGAAATTCAACATGGCGTAGTTGCTCATGTTGATTATTCGGCTGCTGGATTTCAAGGGTGAGCTATTCTGATGATTTGAACAGTATTTGGGCTGCTCTGGCATGTATTTGTATGCCAATGATTCACTAAAAATGCAAGAATGCACAGAGCGACGGGAATATGGGCACTGTCCATGTCGCAACACGATGCGACTGATAGGTTTCTTGTGATCTCGTTTGTGCTTGAGACGCGCATCATGCAACTGCAAAGTGAGCAAACTATCTTGTGTATGGAATACGATGGGCTGCGCTGTATCATGACTTTGCTTGCTGAACTCTATTGCTGCTGCGACAAGATGACGAATTCGAGGATATATCGGATATCTCTGGATTCAAGACAAATGTCACAACACTGAATGCCTTCACGCTGGCTGTTGAGGGATATCTCGCTCAGGTATATGACCAAGGCGTCATTTTAAGCAGCTATGCGATGATCATGAACCACCATTCAAGTGACAGTTTGCCCCAACAACAGCCTGGTAAGTACTCTTGATTGCGTAGAGCATAGTTGAGCCCTGAATGGCGCTCACTTTTACTTTGTTGATACTGATTCGACAACTGTAGTGTATACTTGGTCGTCACTTCCTGGCCAGCATGTCATCTGTTCTGCTATCAGCGGCGATAATATTGCCATTGGGCAATCTGGACAAAGCTTGAATGTAACTCTGCTGCGAGTCACCAAGACGATTGAGTATGTATCATCTGAAAGATGACAGCGTTGACAACCGACCAGTATGAATGCAGCTGACTATGAATCAACTTAGAAACCATGTTGTCTTTGAGCAACTATCCACTTTGCAACTTGATTCAGAACCGTCTTGTTTGTTCCTTGGCAGCACACTCGACACTGACAAATCAAGTCATGCAGTAGATGGCATTGGGTAACGACTCTTCACTAGTTCGCAGATGCTAAATTGCTGCTATTAGCAGTGCTGCTGCTGTTGCTGCTGTTGCTTCTGCTGTTGTGGATCATTTAGCTGACAACTGCATTAAATGCTCAGTGCTTACAATCCAAACCAGACGCGTGACTTTTGTGTTGTCGGAACATTTGATGGACATGTTGTTATAGCCAATGTTGTCAATGGGCAGTTCCAACAAACATCTCGGCCTTCAATCAGTAAGTGACTTCTGCTTGTCTGTAGCTTCAGCAGAAATATCAGCCAGCTTGCCATTTACTGACTCGTGGTCGGTATACCAGATGAATGCTTTACTGAACCAATTAGCACGCCTCATTCAATCCAGTTCCTTGAAAGCGAGATGATCGATTCACCTTCACATCTGCTTATTGGCATCCGGCATGGTGCACTGTTGGATGTCTCGCTTTCTTGCGACCCAGGTCAGTGGCATCCAATGACAGTGGTTTTGATTGATTACAAGCAGTGTCTGACTTTATCAGCTTTCTGACCTTTGTATCTGTAAAACTAGTCGCGCAAGCATTCACCACAACACAAATGAGATCCATTTCGCTCGGTGTGATCCCGCTCAATGTCGTTGCTGCACATCACTCAAAAAGCGAATCTCCTTTTGTTCTGGCCCTGTCATCTCAACCCTGGCGAATCAGTCTTTCACCACTTGGCGATCTGAGTGTCGAGCCAGTACTGCTTAATCGAATGGACCATGCTACTCCGTTTCGGATCCGTAAAGCTCAGAATGGCACCGACTGCTTCATTTTCTTGAACAACAAAGAGCTTGTTTTGGCGCATGTCGAGCAGCGATCGCGCCATTCCTCAAGAGCAATTCATACAGGCGATGTAAGAAATCCACTCTTCAACCTTTCTCCTGTTTTGAGAAAAACTTGCTGTTAATGGCGCGTTGATCTGACGTTTGGCTATCTGATGGAACCCTTGAATTCAGAAACCACGCCGTGTGTTGGTCGACCCTGTCACAAGGATGCTGATTCTCGCAACAGCAACGGGCCCGGCTGAGGCAGAACGCTCGGTCATTAGGATCTTTGATCCAGCGACGAGTCAATGCTTGCTCAGTCATCCCCTGCCTAATGGCGAGACCATTCATTCTCTTGCTGGTCAGTGTACTTGACTTAGTCTTGGAGATGCCTTGATCCAGATCGATACTATTCGAAAATCAACAAGGTTTCACTGACTGTTTGTGTTAGTGTGGCACGTCAAGCGAGATAAACGCTACATCTGTGTCGGCACTCAAACGCAGGATGAGAAGGGCCGATTGTTGGTATACAGTCTCAAACAGCGGTCGGGTCGCTCAGAGGTGGATTCATTTCTTGGCTCCCAGCATTTCGCATCAAAGTTCTGACAATCATGAGTCCGTATATATGTCTACGCTTAGCCCGTAGCATTGAAGCTTCTTGGCGAATGTGCCATGAGCGGTCCTGTGCTTGCGATCTGCACATTTGTCAATAGGTAGGAATTGCAAGCATGTTTCCCTCACCCCTTTCGCAGAAATACATACTGTGTGAGGCAGCATAGTGCTGAGAATGCAATGTCCATGCGGCATACAACACACGACTCAGCTACCTTTTGGCATCTGCGGGCTCAGTCCTTTATCAAGTCAAGATCGAAGCAACAACAAGAACGTAAGGCAGAATATCTCCAAATGCAAACGATTCCAAGTGTCTTATCACTCTATCTCTGCCCTTTCGGTATGCCGATCGACTGTTTGACTAACGACTCTGCCGATGCCTGGCGCTCCAAACAGAGTCGTCACTGGCACAAGCATCGATGTGCGATCGCTGATTGTACGCATTAGAGTGTTGGGAACCAGGATCTTCCTCTCAACACAAACAGACTCGGTCATCGTTTTGGAATTCATAACTGTACCTGTAAAAGAGTTTCGCTTTCTTGGCAGGTAACAGGACCGTTTTACATCAGTGGATTACCCTTTTGCTCTAGTTGTCTGCTATGTCGTTGCTGACAGGGACCGTGCTGAATCTTGATTACTCGACTCGATCTGTGTGTGTGTGTGTGATTGAAGTGATGTTGTTTCTCGAATGGGATCTGACTGTGTGCCAGTCAGCAACCAGCTTGCGCTTGCAAGTGACAAACAAGGCAATCTATTCTCGCTCAATTTCGTACAGGGTTAGCCACACACGGATCCTCGTCTGCTGACTGACCGTACTCTATCAGCCAACAACTGACAGGTTTATACGTTTCTCAACTGTGGCTCCAATGACGCTTTCTTTACTGACAGAGTCGAGTGCCGCACTGAATGGACCGACGAAACCAATGGAGTGTGGATTCAGCTTTAACGCTGTATCGCCTATCATGAGATTGCAGGCTGGTATGCTTTCATATAGGCTGTCACAGATTATCAGAATGACTTCGCCAAACAGCTTTGATCACCATGGAGCACGCAAGAAGCGCGCAGCATTGGAAACTGTCACGGATGCTGTTGACTTGGACGTTGGATGGCATACTGCGCCAACAATGGCTGACTCGGTCGTCAATATGATGGCTGTGGATGCTGGGTTTGCTGGATATGCTGGACTCGGAGGCGGATCAATGCTGGTATCTCCCATTGCCTTAACAGCAACAGCAGCTGGAACAGCAACAGCAACAGCAACAGCAACATCGATAGTTGGCAATGCAAGCATAACTCAAGATCGTGTCATCCCGCGTCGTTCGGATCAAGGGCAGGCAGTCTACGGTATGACGATCAGTGGAGAACTGATTGTCATGCTCAGATTGCGGAGAGATGTTTTCAAGGCGCTTCAGATACTGCAATCCGTCATGTCCCAACAGCCAGAAACTCGGCCCATCCTCGGTGAGTCAATACTTGTATCGTTTTTGCCGAGGAAGCAAGACTCTATTGACACGGATTACTTCGCCTCAACTCTGCTAATCATAACTTGTTTGCATATCGTTTGAGTGCAGGCAACGATCATTTCACATTCAGGTCGAATGCGCATGTGATGCAAAATGCAATCGATGGCCCATTTGTACTGCAGTTTCTGGATGCTGATGATGCAGTACAGTCACGTATCATTGACTGCTGGATCAAGATGTGGAGTGACAATCTGGACCAAAGCGAGCAGCGTGGAGTTTGTCGCAGCAAAATGACAGTCATGCGGATGCAGAGCATTCTCATCTGGTTACATCGAGCTAGCGTATAAACTCGTTTCAGTCTACATAGGATATCTCGCACAAGACTAATAAAAGCAGGAATGTGGCAGGCAGATTGTATGAGCCCTTGTTGTTGTTGTTGTTGTTGTGTTTTATGCGTTATTCCATTTTCCAACTGTTTGACCACTAAACATGCCGCAACCACAGCATCTCTGCAAAAGTGTGTTCACATAAATGATCCATCGTCGTCATCGTATGCAACTTCTGAAGAGTATGGAAATACATGTGGGTTAGGTGATTAGTACTGGTGAAGATACCTCGCTAGTGTTTGAGATGTGCAAGCCGATGCAACTTACCGTCGTAGTTGGTGAGATCGCGATCAACACTGGGGCCAGACTTGAGCACAGTCTTGGGAGCAGCCTTCTTGCCGCCTTTTGCAGGGCCCTTTGCAGCTTTTTGCTTCTCGTTGATCATTGCATTCAGCGAAGAGGAAACACGGCGAGTGTCCTCCACATTGAGAGGGACGACGAGATCGCGCAAGAGCGATTCGACAAAGTATGTGTATTGTGGCAGCTTCTAAAAAGCATCACCATGACCAACTACTCGTTAGACTCGATAGTACAGAAACAGCCGATAGCAATCAACCCTGTCTTGAATACCACGATAATCAACATACCTCAAAAGTCGAAATCTTCTTCATGAGAACCTTGATAAAGTCGTCAAACTCGCCACGAGACTTGGGGTTCATGGTCTCGATTGCACCTGCAGCCTTTGGGATGCCTCCTGAAAGCAGTGACAGGATGAGGGTCAGACCTGATCCAATGCAGTATGATACAACTCACGGCAGTATAGATTTGAGGGCAGATTGGATAACACACCAGCGAGAGCCAAATCGCCAAGAAGAGCCTTTGCATTTTCAAGATCCGACTCCATCACAGAGCGGGCCAAACGAGCTTTTCTTTCATCTGGAGACTCAGCAGCTTCTGAGGCTGCGAGCTCTGCGGCACGCTGCTGGGCCTGTGCACATCGAACACACATGTGTCAATAACGGACAATCCAGCGATATGATGAGAAAGAAACGAAACATCGAGGATGGTTTGGCTTGCAGCATACACAGTGTGCACAGCAACAGTATAATGATAGAACAACAGAACAACGCACCTTGATGCGCTCGTCAATCTCTCGCTGAGTGCGCTCCTCTTCCTCCTTGCGCTCAGCAATCTTCTGTGCCAGCGTCTTCTTCTTGCTGGGTTTCTGAGCGGGTTTCGATGGTGCTGTGGTTGCTGCAGCAGATGAGCTGCGTGCGGGACTCGCAGGACTAGCAGGTTTGGCGCTGCTGCCGTTGCTGTTGTTGTCGGTGTTCTTATCATCGTCATCGTTGTCGGATGCATCCCACGAATCCTTGACATCGTCGTCGGCGTCTTCGTCGTCCCACTTGGACCGAACAGCGCCTGCGACTGCGGCTGCTCCAATACCAACTCCCGCTGGCGCCACAGGCTCACGCTCT
>JH392957.1:49428-61303 GCA_000235945.1 Homolaphlyctis polyrhiza JEL 142
TCCCTCCAGATCAGTCCCTGCAATGATCGCATCACCAGCACAGAACGGCAAACCGATTCTTGGTTCATCAACGGTTCAGTCACCGTTGAAAGATCTGTCTGATCGCGATTCAACCTCAGCCATGTCACCAGACACAGCGTCGGATACCGAGACGCTAGGGTCATATCATATCATCTCGGACCTTGGAGAAGGTGCATTCTCCACAGTCCGCCTTGCGAGATCAGTCACTTCAGGTCTCAAAGTTGCAGTCAAGTTTATTGATCGCAAGCTCATTTCTTCGACGCCGACCATGTTCGAGAATGTTGAGATGGAGATTGACATTCTAAAGGTTTGATAGGCATTGTTTTGGTTTGGCAGGGAGACAGGGGCAGACTCTACACACTCGGCTAATATGACTGTGTTATGATTTGCTTGGACAGAGCATCTCGCACCCATCGATTCTACGATTTATTGAGCTTATTGACACCGCAACGCATCGATGCATCGTCACCGAGTGTGTTCCTGGCGTCGAACTCTTCAGTTATGTGCTAGAATCCGATGCGCCGATTCACGAGCGACATGTGCGATACATCTTTCACCAGCTTGCCGAAGGTGAAGATCTTGTATGTGGCAGCGATTCGATGTGCCGACTGTTTGCTGACATTGCCACTGCTTTCATACATTTAGCTGCGTGTTATTTGCACACCCATAATATCTGCCATCGCGATATCAAGCTTGAGAACATTATGATCAACCATCCCGAATCCCATGAACCAGAAATCAAGCTGATTGATTTCGGTCTTGCGGTAAGGATCAGTCCACCGAAGCTGCTGACGGCGCGATGCGGCTCGGAAGAATATGCGGCGCCTGAGCTGGTCCAGTCTCTGCCCTATGATGGCCGCAAAACCGATATCTGGGCCATGGGCATTGTGCTCTTTGCACTGCTATTCAAGACACTGCCGTTCTCGGTTGTGCCTGGCCCTCGCGGCGGCGGCGTGCGGTCCATGTTCCATAGAATTGCACGGGCAGAGTATCGCATTCCGCAGGATCACAGCCGCTCAGCATCTGCAGTTGAGCTTGTTCGCTCGATACTGACTGCTAGCCCAGCGCGTCGCATTGGCACGGACACGCTCATGCAGCATCCCTGGCTCCAAGTGAGTGCACCCCAGAGCGCACCTTTCCAGTCGAAATAAATACCTGTGTTGGAAGCGCAGACATACACAGCTTTCCCTGATCCACATCAACACCAAATCAGTTGATCAACGAACCAAAACAAGATGGCTGGGTCTGTGCTTGATCTGATCAACAAGCCGCTCGTTGTGGCCATTGCTCTGCCGTTTGTTGGCGGCTTTATTGCTGGTAACTGAACAAGCGACAGTCGACGGACACCCTGACTGGCACCCAGACTGGCGCCACTGCTTGTTGCTGGCTGGTGTGTCCATTGAAGCTCGCTTTGACTGAGGCAGTGCTGTGCTTGCTGTGCTTGCTGTGTATCTTGACTCGCCGCAGGCCAAACCACAAAGGGCCAGATCAAAGGCTGGTACGCCCACATCAAGAAGCCGTCATGGTGCCCTCCCAACTGGGCATTTGGTCCAGTGAGTCTGTTTGGTGCTCAACTCTCTACCACCCATCTCTGCCACTCCCAGGATTGCAGCCGTGACGATATACTAATACTCTCAACCCAAGGTTTGGGCAACACTCTATCTGTCAATGGGCTATGCCTCATACCGAATCTACTCGAGCAACGGCGACCCGCACGCCGTTGACTTTGCTCTGCAGGCGTACGCTGCTCAGCTTGCTCTGAATCTAGCTTGGACTCCGCTGTTCTTTGGCCTCAAATGGCTGGGGGCATCGACCGTTGGGATCGTTGCCCTTCTTGGCGCCGTTGGTTTCACCGGCATCGAGTTCTACAAGATCGACCCAGTCGCCGGCCTTCTGTTCATTCCCTATTTCGGATGGGTATCGATTGCTACGTCACTCACTATCTGGATTTGGCTCAACAATCCTGCCACATCTGCAAAGGACTCGCACCACGCCAAAAAGAAGTGATTGTGGCGACATGCTCTGTCGTACTGTTCTTCCAAATGACAATAATGAATGCTGCTTGGTGCTATGCTCGGCTGCGCCTCTCGCTGCAACCCAGCGAAATAGCTTATTCATGAATACATTCGGAATGTCAAGTTGCTGTTCCTCTGTTACACAGACAATGTGAGTGTCAGCAGTCAGCAGTCCGCAGATGAATCGATTGCTAGCAATATATCAAGGAAACCTGCCTGCAGTGGCTCTTCGGCCCATTGGTTAGACAGTCTGCGATCTGTCTCGTCCACCCAGCCCTGTTTGGATTCAGCAGTGTCGCCCCACACATCACGGACAAGCACCTTAAGCACTCGCAGCAGATCCTTGTTTTCGCCTCCTGCCTCACTGTTGGCTCGGGATCTTGCCTGGCGGTTGCCTTCACTGACATTGAGACTACTATTCAAATCCTGAGATGGTTTGGATTGTGTGGTCGGTGCTTTTACAGTCGCCTCTGCACCAGAGCTTGTATCTGGTTGCACCACAGTTTGAGGAACAGGCTCTGCACTGGCTGCCTGTCCAGATCCGTTGCTTTCCGCCATCGACGCAAACGCGCGCGTATCTGTAGACTCTTCCAACAGTCCCGGCACTCCAGATGAAGCCGGCTTTTTGCTCTTTTTCGTGACCTTGGGTCTAGGATCGTCCATAAACGGCAAATATGCCTTCTCCACGTTTGTCAGAATATCGCGAACGATCCAGCCTCGCATTGTGTATTTTGGATTCACTTTGCGCATGCGGCTCGTTCGTATTGCTTCCTCGGTGTCGAATTCAGGGCCAGGTGTTCGCTTTGACGGCGGAAGCTGGTTCAACAGTCTCGTGCGGTATATGTGTGCCCAAAACTTCCAGCTTGTGGCAAGCTCAACGAGTGTTGGCAAGCGATGAGAGCTTTCGTAAGCTTCCTTGATTTTGTCCCGCTTCTCTTTGATTGTATTTGTAGTGTGTCCATCACGACCCGATGCCAGTGCGGATGTCGATGTGTTGTTGTTGTTTGGCACGCTCATGGGACGCGAAGCAGCAGGATCCGAAGTCTTTTTGGACAGATCTTGACTTTCTATCTGGTTTGACAGAGGTGACTTTTTGTGACTTGGAGGATCGTCATCCATGGGGATCTGTGGACGAACTTTGGCGCCAACAAGGTTGTCAAGACTTGAAAGAAGTAGATCGCTTCGCGAGACGCGCTCGCCAGTGTCTTCGGTCGCATCAGCAAGTGATGTTCCAGACATGTTGAGAGCATTGTTCGATCCTCCCAATAGCGCCTGACTGCCGAGTGAAGAAAGTCCTACTGTCTTCTTGGCTCGATTGAGAGCGAGAATTGAGGGCATTTTCGACTTTGGTGCCTTTTGAGCTGTTTGCGGCTTGACCTTTGTTTTGGTTTGCGACTTGCCAGTCTGGTCGCTGTCTTTACTCAGATCATCCTTTGATGAGAGAAGCTTGATTTGCATTGGACGCATCTGCTGCTCGCGTAGCGCTTGTTGCTCCAGCTTTTGCTGCGCAATCTTCTGCTCGATATCATGCTGCTTTGCGAGTGCCTTGAGCAACACTGTCAATGGATTGATATCGTCTGTGTCAGCCTTCATCGGAGCCGCCAGGTTTTCGGGCGAATGTAGTTTCACTGGATCATATGTGATCATTGTCTGAAAATCCGACTCGGAGCACTTGAAATAGCAGAGAGATCTGAAAAAGTAAGTATAGTCCACACAAGCATCTGCCATGATCTCCAGCAGTGGCATGATCAGTCGATCGAAATCGGTTTCTTTGCGATTCACAAGCCCAAGTTTCTAGATATCAATCACAAGGACTTAGTAAAGCCGTATCATAGCCCTATTCAAAGGAGAAATGGCATTCACGAATGAAAAAGCGAGAGATACACAGATACTGCGGTTACCTTGCACATGATGTCTGAGAACGCGTCAATGAAATACACCTCAAACTCTTTTGCAATCTCACGAACAATGTTTTCTCCATTGGCTGCATTGAACAAGAATCCAAGTGGAATCCGCCGCTTGCTTTGGAATGCCGGGGCTGTTTTTGCACGAAGCTTGTTAATCTCACGTGCAGTTTCAAATGCGGCCTCGAGATCAAAGTCAAACGGAACAGGATCGCTTGGCTCTTCATGAGCAATCCACGGCTCGCCAACAAGATCCACAAGTGTACGACCAAGTCGCATGAGGTTCCATTGCGCACAAAGTGGTTGCATCTCGAAGCGATACTGAGAGTCAATGTCTTTGAGACAGCATGGATGCACGATAGGGTTAGCCAGCACACTACCAAGCGTCAATGCCTATCAAGATGCCAGACGATCCAACCTGCACGGTTCGGTGTCCATTCAGGATCGTAGTGATCAAGGAATCCCTGTAATCAGCACATTAGCCATCCGATCAGTCGCAGCTGTAACAATATACAATAGAATGCAACTGCCTACACTTGAACCGTGATGCATTGTAAGACCCAGGATAGACATGTTATTCTAAACATACACACACGAATCCAGTTCAGTATTCTCGATCAATCAGCATTTGTGCGTCCCAGTGGTACTGCCTTGCTTACCGAACTCAGCGATCCATGGACAAACCCGTATGCTTGCCAGTGGGCCACCATCTGTGCGGTTTTCTTGACAACACTGCGAAAGAAAATTGCATATCGGTTGATCTGGATGGATACTGGATTGAAGATATGTGCGCAGGTGGACGCTTGAGAAAGATGCTGATCTGGATTCGATGCAATGGTTGTGTTTGTAGTGTCTGTGACGCCATCGTGGTCCGATTTGAAAGATGTTCTACGAGCACCAGTCATGCCACCGGTGGAGCTTTCAGTGGATGGACGGCGCACAGTTGTTTCCAAGGGAGTGCGATAGCTGCCTGATTCCTTTGTCGTGACAGGACGGACCAAAGTAGGTTTAGATCCGCTTAGAAGTGGAACAAGACTTGGCGTGCATGTGCCTTCTTCTGTCCCAGTCGACACGACAACGTCTTTTGGAATGAGTGCCATTGTTGTAATCTTCTGTTGTCCTTCTTCCTGAATGGCTTCTGGAAAAAACATCTTGATGCAGTAGTCTGCAAGCGCTTTCAGATGCTCGCGTTCGTCTCGGAAATAGAAGAGCTCAAACGTGCCAAATCGAACCCATGTCGGTGCAAGTCGCGTGAGCACGCCGCCAGGTCCCGATTCGATCGTGAATGGATCGTTGGTTGTACTGAGTGGACTCATTGGCATTGCAATTGGCGTTGGCTGAGAACTATTTGCGCTACTGCTTGTGTTGATGGTCACGGCTGTGAAGTTCTGAGCTGATGGCGTCGCGGTGCCGCCAACCTTTGTCGCGGTCTGTGAAGTTGCTACGTTTGTGCCTGGTTCATCTCGTTTAGAACCTGCTGCGTTTGTGATACCTGCTGTGGCGGGTATCAACTGTGTCTTTCCTGTGCTAGTTCCACTAAGATTCGTGGTCGCCATGGAACCATCTGCCTGTACTCCAACAGGGCTGTGCACCTGTGGATCTGCAGTTTGAGGAGTCAAAGCAGATGGTGTTGCCGATGCTATCGTCGAGACTGCCGAGAATCGCTTGTCCCTCAATCTGAACACGGGTCTTGAAGTAGCCACAATTGCCAGACATCTCGTTGTCGGGATCCCAACAGCAGCGAGATACTCGCTCATCAGAAACTCTGTTACGCATGCATGCAGAGGATAGAAACCATCGCCAGTTCGCGAATAGGGTGTAGGGCCAGATCCCTTGAGTTGAAGCGTCCAGCGATCAGCCTTGATGCCATATACTTCTCCCAATGCAACACAGCGTCCATCGCCAAGCTGCCCTGCATAAATACCGTACTGATGACCACCATAGTTTTGAGCGTACGGATTCGCGTCGGCATGAAGCTGTGTGCCAGCGAGAAGGCCCAGCGATGCCTGGTTTCTTAACGAGACCGGATCGACATCAAGAATCGCGGCTGTAGAAGGCGAAACAATCACAAGCCGTGCATTGGGTTGCGGCTCTGGATCGCAAAATGAGTAGAATGCCTTGATGATGCTGCGTGGTTTCTTGGCTTCGGATATACGCTGTGCATCCGATGATGAAGAATCGTGGCGCGACGATGATCGCGATACTGCAGCGCGAAGGATGAAGTCGGTTGAGGAACTCGAAGCAGAAAAAGACGCCGACAGTGGTGCAGAGGTGCTACTAGTATTGCCGTTGCTGCTATTTGTATTGATTGGTGGAAGTGGATCTGATTTCGATGGCGATTGAGGACGTGATATTGCCTGCGTTATAATCGACTGGCCGTTGGCTGGCACTGCAGATTCCAACAAGTTCCCAGAGGCAGGACGCGATTGTGCAGCAGTGCCATTTCGTGCTGCTGGCTTTGATATCTCAGGGTCGGTGTCTTCGAGAACAAGTGGTAGTTTGTTTGCGACAGCAGCCACGTGGTGGTCTGTGGCAGACTTCCGTCTAGATCCCGACGAGCTTAGGATTCCTGTTGCCACCGACTTTGGGGGTGTCAAGGGATCTGGTGTCAACATCTCGACAAAGGTGTCGGTCTTGACAAATACAATGCTCTGATAGTCGAGTTTCTTTCCCATTTTGGCCACGGAAACCTTATCAAACTCTGATTTATTCGGTCATCTGTCCAAAAGCAAGTCCGATTGTGCAACAACGCGTGGTATTGTCACAGCCTGAAGATCGTACCAACCAAGGACAAGAGGACACAGATTTATTCGTGCGAAATCGAAGAAGGGTATCATCGTGCAAGATTGTCTGCTGCACGCACAAGCTCTGCGACTATTTTCCAGCTGCGCCGATCACCAATGCCTGACATTGAGAGCGAATTCATCACATATGAAAAGGCTATTTGGCGCTCTTGGTTCCACCAAACCATACTGCCACCAACACCACCCCATCCGGTCCATTCGACATGCTCGGATCCCGGGAAGCGCATTCCAAGACCCCATCCTCCAGTCGCAAACGTGACATTTCGCGCAACAACGGCATCGGCCATATGTGGCATCGGCACCAGAGCCTTCTGAATTGCCTGCGGTGAGATGTACTGAACGCCGCCAAACGAGCCGTTGAGTGCCATAAGTGCTGCAAACTTTGCGAGCTTCATGTGTGTGACACAGTTTGATGTATCAGTCAGTAGCAAGCATGATGATATCGAGAGATCGAGTAATGGAATGCTCTTACAGATATTGCATTGGTGATACCACCATAACTTGGGCCCTCAGTCGCCCAGATTGCGCGCCGATTGTGGCTGTGTGGCCAAGGAATGATCTGCTGGGGCTGGCTGCCAGCGATTGCCTTGTACGAAACCGACTGGCGATCGTAAAGTATCTTTTTGAATCCGGCAGGCAAAGGCTCCGTCTGCAGACCAGCTGGAGTCAGAATCTTGGCAACTGTGCGAAGAGGAGGGTATGCAATGAGCCGTGATAAGCGGTTTTCGAGCTGAATAGGAAGCGCTAGGTAGTATTCAACATTCAAAGAGGGCATGAATTCCTGGCGAATGATCTGGCCGATTGTGCGGTGTTGTGGGTCGACACGGCGTACGATCTCGTTGAGGTACCAGCCGCGTGTGACAGCATGGTATCCTTGGACAGGCGTGCCATTGAAGTTGTGTGGCTGGGCAGCAAGAAGCTTGGCAAGTTGATCTAGATTGGCGAGCTCGGTGAGAGTTGGTGGTCGATTCAAGTACGTGACTCCGGCGCGGTGTGCCATTAGACAACGCACAGTGACATTCTCCTTGTTGCCCTGGGCGAATTCTGGCCAGTAAGTGGCGATTCGTTCATTGAAATCGAGCAGGTTACGGTCGACAAGATACGTAAGCACAATACCCTCCTAGACAATAGTAGTGAAACAGAAGGGCCATATCAGTATTGTATTGGCACGTGAAATCCACGCCAACTTGGAGTCAGACGCGAATGCGAGCAGAAACACAGAGCGAACAGCTGGCACTTACAATCGCCTTTGAGCTCGAAAAGATGAGCTGGAGCGACGATTCGTCGTATGGCCGCGAGTACTGTTTGTTGTGGAATCCACCATAGAGCTCGACGACTGGTTTCTCGCCAATAAAGGCAGCGAAGCTGGCACCAACTTCGCTGCCGTCCTCAAAGTTGGCTTTAAAAGCGTCAAGCACACCTTGGAAACCATCTGCAATATTGCCTGAGATTGGCCAGACAGGGCAGCGGAGGCCAACAATGTTGCAGACAAGCGGAAAGTGCAAGCGGCCTGTCCAGTACCGATAGGAGAGCATCGTCAGAATGGCAATCCAAACTACGAGGCGACGAATACGGCGAAGTATAGATGGCGCAAGCGAGCGATGTGGAGGCACGCGAGGAGTATCTGATGGCGCTACAGCCGATGTAAACGACAGTGACAGTGAGGACGACGAGCGCAGGATAGAAAGTGGATGCGAGTCTATTGAGGCAGCAGCGATGGATGGCTTAATCGTGGGTGACTGGATGGTCGCTGGAGCGACTGAATGCTGCTCGTGGATGATGTTGCTAATTGAGTTGTGTGAGTGGTTGTTGCCAAAGCTGTGATGCTTATGGCGTGTCGATGGTGACTGGCGCGGCGATGAGGCAACAGGCGATGGTGGTTTGAATGATTGCGATGGCAGCGACGACACGGATGAGGACGAAGCCGAGGGCGAGCGACGGCTGATGCGTTGGTTGCTCTGATGGTTGTGTCTGCTGCGGCGGTGTGCAGCGGATCTTTGAGAGTCGCCGCTTGGCTGAGAGGGCTGGGCCACTGCTGATCCTGCATCAGGCGAATGGGGCTCGTCTGAAGTAGTCCAGGGCCAGCGAGCAGCGACAGCAGCAGTTAAACTTTGTAGCAGCGATGGCTGCAGGTTCTGATGCGTCGCGGGCTGCTGCGGCTGCTGTGGCGACAGCATTGCAATGGCGGGGAGTGAGAGAGTGAACGAGCGAGCGATGGATGGATAGAGAGCGAGATGTGTGACTTGTGGTTTTCAGCGAGTTTGTGTTGCGTTGACGGGAGAATGGAGCAGGCGCCTCAGACAGATAATAGCGATAGTAGCAACGATAGCAGCAACAGCAGCAGGGATTGGTGCTTATTGCAATGACGCCGACAGTGGCTGTGACAGTGGCTGCTATTGAGACAGAAGCAAACTGTTAAAACACCGAGCGACAGCAGCTGGCGAGGAAAGATGCTAAACTGCTTGGGGCTTCAAGCTCAAGCGGGCAAACTCAACGATGGTACAAATGGAGCCATTTCTGGTATTCTGTCAGATGATCATTCACAACATCACATCACAAGACATCTCCGATTCGATTCATTCACATCGACGACGGCAAAGGTGTCACAAGTGGTTGCACAAGTGGCTGCACAGATGGCACTTCGTGAAGCATCGATGTGCAGAAGGGACACCGCAGTGCAAGCGCATCAATACTCGAGCGACACCATTGGCATGTCTTCTTTTCGGTTGGAGATGGCTCATCTTGCTTCTTCAACTCAGCCTCTTTCTTGTTGAATGCTGCAATCTGCCGTTTACCCTGACGGTAGATCTTTATCAGCCAGAACATTGTGAGCATCGTCACAAAAAAGTTGATTAGCCGTTCGGTGAACAAGCCGAGGTTTTCTGTGACTGCGCCATCCGCCTTTGCCAGATCTAGTGTTGGATACTTGGTCTCGTTTGAACGACCGGGCTTCAGCACAATAAATAGATTGCGGAGTCCATATGCTATACAGCAGCAGGTTCAGTGCTTGTTGCTCCTGCAAAGACTAATAGATCCTCAATCCTACCTTCGTCGCTCAGAAGGCTAAGAGGCGGCGTGAGCACATCGTCCACAAACGAATTTAACACCTATGCACAGTCATATCAACATTATCAGCAGCGAGGCAAGCAAGCGAGTATGGTATGGCAGGTGCTATGTTTTAGTTACTTACGCTGCTAAAGGTTGCGCCGGTCACGACGCCAACTCCAAGCTCAACGACTGGCCCCTTGTCGATAAACTCGCTGGACACAAAAACAGGACATGTGCACCATTGAGTTTGATGGGCTGCAGCACTGAACCAATGAGAGCAGTTTGGCAAACTCACGCAAAGTCCTTCCAGAAAGTAAAGATGGTCCTGCCGGATGCAACAGCGCCTGCCCGAGCAGTCTCGCCGATCGTCACTACAATGTCCTCGACCTGGTCGATGAGTGGCTGCATTTCATCTGACTCGGAATAGACGCTGTCGCCATCGCCATCTCGCCGCCAGATATGACGGCTCGCATGAGGTTTTGGTTGCTCGTTCAGATTGGCGATTTGGTGCTGATCGTCAGCGTCATCCGTGTCTTTGGGCATAAAAGACTTGCTGGCGTCTGGTGAGGTGCAGCGACCAGCCGTTGCTGCAGTTGATGCAACTGATGCAGCTGCGAATGCACCAGCGATATAGTCCGCATGCGGAATGTTGGATGATGAGCCTTGCTCTGAATGCTCTGAATGCTGCTCAAAAGAGGGTTGAATGATGGCAGGCACTGACAGGCTTGGCGGCGTGGCAGTTGTGGCCGTGGCTGCAGCTGTCGCTGCGATTGCAGCTGCTTGGAGGTCACTGGCGACCAACTGGGACTCTGCTTCACTCGAGGGATGTGACAAGTCTGGGCCATTGGAATGCGGCTGCGGTCGATCCATGATGGCGGAGATCCAAGTGAGATTCGCTGGTTGTCGTTTGATCTGACAAGGCAAAAGTCCAACAGCGCCAATACCAACAGCGCCAACACCAATACCAGCAGCAATACCGATACCAACAGCAGGATCATGGCTCAGGAGAAGCCACCCAAAATCATGGGAATTCATGCTGCTCGGAGCAGCCAGTCCACGCGGCTGGTCACAGAGCTGGGCTCGCCCACGCAGCCGAATGAGTCTGTTGCACAAGGGCATCTTGGTGGATCCAGACGAAGCAGAGGCTCTCTCAACTTGCTCACTGCCGCTGTTGCCTTGGCCAGCCTCGCAGACACAGCGAGTCCAACCAACACTGCTGCTTGGCGTCATACTCCTACAGTCGCAACTGCTGCAGATTCAGCTGCTGCCGCTGCCACTGCTGTCACCGCTGCCGCTGCTACCGCTGCTCGATCGGTCATCATCGATTTGACAACAGAAGACAGCACACCAACACACCCGCCTCCAAGCCCTCTACTGTCCAGTGGTCGCAGCAAGACTATTCTCAGAATGCCAATGCGAGATATGCATCCACCCAAGCCAGCTTCGAGTCATTTCTCAATTGTCATCTCAGATGAGGAAGACCAAAGCAATGCCGACGTTCCTCTGGCGTCGTCAGCGCCAAAGTCCGCTTCATCATACAACGCCGAGCCAGCTGTCGCTTCTGCCAGTTCCATCGCTGTTCAAGCCCCGCCGTCGCTGTCTCCTCCCGCTGAGACGGTTGAAAGGCTCGAAAGCAACCAGGATGCCAGTGCGAAGGTGCTCTTACCAAGTATCAGCCATGCCACTGAAGCACATCCAGAAAGCAACCAACAGATCTCGGTTGACGTTGGGATGGGCCAGACTAGCAGTGACACCAACAACGATAGTTGCGATGTCGGTGATCATCCAAGCAAGCCTGCTAATGCCGCAGATGTTGGGGATCACAGCTATTCTGCAGTTCTGAAGCGTCTACGATCGTCGTTCGCAACGCGCATGGTCAAGTTTATGGCAAACCCCAAGCTCGCCAAGCTCACTCCAAAAACCAGAGCATAGATGTCCCAAGGCGTGCTGACCCTAAAACAGCGACGCAGCGCGATGATTCCCAGCTTACCGCTGATAAGCAAACTGCAGAGCAATACAAACAGCAAGTACCTGCAGAGGCTGGATCCAAGCCAATACTCGCGGCTGAAATGCAGTCGTTATC
>JH392957.1:69857-80854 GCA_000235945.1 Homolaphlyctis polyrhiza JEL 142
AGAGATGTGTCCAATATCAAGTATAAACTCACAGACATTGCCTTGTTGCGCAATGAACTCGGCATAGGCACTCATCGCAGATCTCAACCAGCATCCAGGATATCATCATAGATACACAACAACCAGCAACAACCAGCTTGACACTCTGTTTCTTGCTTCATCAAGACTCGATGGCATTCAGTCAGCAGTTGTGCAGTGTTTCTGTGGTTGAGATGGATGGATGGATGTGTGGATGTGTGGGCATGGAATGCGATCAAGTCACGTGTTCTGCCAACAATCGATTTCAATGATCGAAATCTCAATTTCGGAGTTGCCGAGGGAGATCCGCATCCATCAGCAGCGACCATGACCAAGAGGTCTACTCTCTCTCTCTCGCTCGCTCTCTCTGTGCACTGAACTGCCACTCACTCACTCTCTCTCTGTGCGCCACTGCCCGGACTGTCGATACTGAGCAGCCTGATCGTCACAGACAACCGCACGGGCACCAGCGTGCAAGTTCCCATCGTTGAAGACACGGTCGAGACTGTTGCATTTGAGCAGTTTGGACTCACGGTTTACGACAACGGATATCTCAATACCGCCGTGTGTCGCTCTGCCATCAGGTATCTCGCTTCTATGCATTCTGCCACTCTCTCTGCACCGCCACGTTGCCATACTGCCATACCGCCGTATCGCACTATTCCTGCAACTGTGGCATCCCTGGCTGTTGTTTTCGAGGTCCGCCTTGTCTTGCTCAACCCAGCAACTGACTCGGTTGTGCTGGAAACAGCTATATCGACGGCGACAAGGGCATCCTGCGCTACCGTGGCTATGATATCGAGGAACTTGCCGAGAAATCAACGTTTCTGGAAGTCTCGTACTTGCTGATCTTTGGCGAGCTTCCGTCTGCCGATCAGCTCGAAGTGAGTTGCGTTTGCCTTCTGCTTTCTGCTTTCTGCTTTCTGATATCCGGCCGCCAAGCAATACAATCATCTCATTGAGCCCAACAAAACCAATGTCGATGCCATCCGACTCTGTCCTGCCCAGAAATGGAACACTCGCATCATGCGCCACACGTTTATCCACGAGAACATGGTCGACTATCTCAAGAGCTTCACCTACGACGCGCATCCCATGGGCATGCTGGTCTCGTCCATTGCCGCAATGTCAACATTCCATCCAGAAGCAAGCACTGCTTTGCGCGGCGACGACATTTATCAGAGCGAGTCCATGGTCAATAAGCAGATCTTCAGATGTCTCGGCAAGTTGCCAACTCTTGCCGCATGCGCCTATCGCCATCGCATCGGAAGAAGCTACAACTCGCCCTCCAACGATCTGGGCTACACGGAAAACTTTTTGTACATGCTTGATCGACTTTCGGAAACCAACTACGTGCCTCATCCGCAGCTCGCACGTGCACTCGATGTCATCTTCATCCTTCATGCTGATCACGAACTCAACTGCAGCACAGGTAGGATGACCATCGCAGATACAGACTGAGCTGCCATTGAGATCAACTAGATCTGTACTACACGCAATCGAGATGGCTGATATTCTGAATGACACTTGTTCAGCGGCAATGCGACAGATGGCATCCACAGGCATTGATCCGTTTGTGTGTCTCTCTGGTGCTGCATCTGCGCTTTACGGTCCTGTAAGCGACACAATGTCTTTACAACTACTTTCCACCAAATGTCTTTGTGTCTTGTGCAATGTCTGAATCTTGTGTTTGATATTGTGCTGAATAGTCGCATGGCGGTGCCAACGAAGCTGCGCTCAAGATGCTCGAGGAAATCGGCACTGTTGACAATATTCCTGCTTTCATCGAGGTTTGTTGCTGCGCATTAGCATATCTCTGACTGCTTCGATTGCTCGACATAATACTGAATACTGGTCTAATATCCGTCATGGTAACAGGATGTCAAGGCCAAGAAACGCAGACTCATGGGCTTTGGCCATCGAGTCTACAAGTCCTATGACCCGCGTGCCAAGATCCTCAAGAAGATCTCGAGCCAGGTGTTTGAGATCATGGGCCGCAATGACTTGATTGATGTTGCCATTGAGCTCGAGCGCATTGCTCTGAGCGATGAGTACTTTATCAAGCGCAATCTGTATCCCAATGTAGATTTCTACAGCGGCTTGATCTACAAGGCAATGGGATTCCCGACCGACTTCTTCCCTGTTTTGTTTTGCATTGCCCGTACCGCAGGATGGCTTGGTAGGCTTGCTGGCATATCCAGTCTTGTATTTGTTACCGACTCACAATATCACTGGTGCTGGGAGAGCTGACAGTAGTTTTGTGATGTCCGACAGCCCATTGGCGCGAGCAGCTCAAGGACAACATTCCCATCTTCCGTCCCAAGCAGATCTATGTTGGCGAGGAAAACAAGAAATATGTCTCGCACAAGGACGAGGTGCTTCCAGGCGACTCGACCAAGAGGACCGGTGGCCATCCTCGCAAAGACTTGCCCCTTGCTCGTGCCTGTAAGCTGCTACTGCCTTTGATTGTTTGGTTTAAAAAGGCTTCTTGCTATCCCATCCATCTAGTTTCATTCACGCTCGTATTTCGATGGTTGAGGAGAAGAGCGTGCCATTACTGCTGATGCTGCTGATGCTGCTGATGCTGCTCCAGTCATTTTTCCATCACAAATCACTCACACCTCTTGCTTTCTGCCCACATCTTCTTTTCTTGGTCTTCAGAAGCCTCGGGTATGTTTGACAAGATTGCCGCAAGTCCTTCAACTGGTTTGATTGAATAAAGTGTCTGCTGGTATCCAACCATTTCCCGAATCACCCGACTGATGAGCTCGCGCTTGCTGAAGTTGATCCGTCCATGAATGGTGTCTGGATTGCCATCTTCCATATACGTCACTGTTCTCAGTCGAACCCGAAGCCGAGCAAATGAGTGACAAGATTGAGAAGCAGTGTCAGTTAGCCCAGAGCGTTTCCATATTCTATAAACTGTTTTTGGGGGATGGCTGCAATAGCAATTGAACAAACTGCAGCACCCAGAAAAAAGCGATATCAACTCACAATCAATCAGATATGTTCCTATAAGCCAGACGCGCCGTCATAAACCAACAAGAGATGCAGTCGTGTCGTGTCGCGTAGATGACATGACATGAATTTGTGTCAATCAGGCGATCAAGGGTCTATGATTCTGCTCAAGTATGAATGCTTACCAATGTAGGGTATGCAAGGCGGTGTGGCTGCATGGATGCTTAAACGATAGTTCTTGTATGAACCTTCGGCTGACATGAGTTTCTCAAGATCTGACAGTTTCTGTAGCAACACTAGTCAGCATTTTAAAGCGATCCTCCATGCTGCTGACTACTCCTCAAATCAAACTCTCAAACATGAAGTAGAACGAAATGCTGGCTCGTTGGGAGATCTAGTTCTAACCTTTGCAGTCTTGCTTGGAAGTTCCTTGAACGTCTGCTTCAATCTACTGATGGCTGCCTTGTTGATGCCGGCAATGATGGCCATAAGCGTGAAAAGTTGCTCATTGTATGCAGATGCTGAGCAACATCAACAAGTTTCACGAGCCGCTCAGCCCTCAACCTTGGTGTCTTGCCTTCCAGAATCGCCCAACCAACCCATCCCGCAATCGCATTAAACCGTCTTGTCAATGCAATAATGCCTGGTGCACGCCTCGCAGCATCTTTCTTTGTCCATGCCTGCCCCAACAGCTCCGATGGCATGATTGCTGAAAACAAGTACTCTTCGATCATGGTGAATTGCTGTGCAATGTCTTCTGCTGTGTGGCTGAAAATCGTCTCGTTGTAATCTGTCCGGACTGCTACCGCTGATTTCCACGATTGGATCATCTGCTTTGTCGTGACGGCCGGCTGTCCATCGCGCTAATATACACAGTCAAGCATTCACATTGCCAAGAAAAAACTTCTGTCAGCCAACTTCCTGTTGCTCTCAACCGTCATTCCAGTCGTTGGATATCCCATTATCATCATTCAATGCCCAAGAACAAACAAACAGCCATACCAGTTTCCAAATGTTTTTGCGGATCTGCTTGGCCATCGAAGCATGTTCAAAAGCAATCACGCCATCAACAAACGCAAGCGACGCCGTACATATCCGTTGACCTTGCTCCGGATGCACAAAATCCCAGGTATACTTCTTGCACCATTGAAGCATCACATTGCACACACGCAACTGAATCGTCGCACGATGCTTCTCAAACTCTTGCCAGCTCTGTGATGGGTTGTATGGCACTGCATATCTGGGCAATAGATGTCAGCATGATTGCACATTGTTCAAACAGTATTGCATATATATATATATATATTTGTCGTGATTGTTCGTATCGTGACTTGCCGATCTTCAAGCTTTCGCAAGAGTATCTCTGCTGTTGTAAATGACTGATATGTCAATAGGAATGTCTTGACAAAATCCAAATCTGAATGAAAGGGAGAAAAGCAACAGTACATCCATGATCCCATTCACCCAGCAGCCAAACCATCAAATGATGAGTAAAGCGATAAAAGTCAGTCATCTAGAAACTGATTGATCGATGCACACGGGCTTGTGGTGATATTGTTGCCACTCTTACAGTCTGTTGTACCGTTGCCTTGATCCTCTGTAAGCTTTTCAACAAGCTTGCCAAGCGTCGCTGATACAATCCGCTGTGCTCCTGCCTCGACAGTCTCAAACTGGATTGTATCTGCATTGGCAGGCTCATCCCACAGACTGATTCCGCTTAAACTTGCCAAAAGATTCTATCATCAACATTCAGCATATCCAATCTGCCATTATCAGTGCTCTATTCTCAATCGATTTCACACACGCTCTTTTGCGTAAATACAGATCAGACAGCCAAAAGGTGAACAACACTCACATCTGGTTCAAATGGAATCGCCTGCCAATTCAAAATAAGCTTGCACAATGGAGCTTCGCCCTGGTCATACAGACTCATCTGCATATCCAATACTTTACCAGTAGCACCAGACACCAGCGACACAAAGTCTCGATACCGTATACCCATTCGGCGACAAAAAAAGTTTTTCAGCGACTCGAGGGGCTCGGAAAAGTCAACTTCGACTTCAACTGGCTGAGAAACTGTACTAGTCTGCAGCAAGCATCGATTAGAAACAGGTCGATACTTTAATCGATCGTGTTGCGAAAGGTCCTTTAAAACGTTCCATGCAAGATCTGTATCCTTGATTCGATCGCCCGTTGGCAAATGCAATGCATATACTAGTGCTGGTGGAGATGTTTGGGTTTGTGTTTGTGTTTGTGTTGGCGATGAAGCTGTTTGCGAAACTCTTGTAACTGTGCTTGTTAGTGTTTCAACCACACTCTTGACGGTCGTGGCTGGATCCACTGGTATTTTCATCTCGCCCTTTGGTGTCACAATCTTCATAAACTGAAAGTGAATCTGATAATTGACCGTTTCCTTTTTTCCGTGTGCGGCCCACCCGATATCCAGCCACCCATCGCACAATACACGATTGGTTTGTTGATCAATCAAGTTGTATGCACATCAGTTCAGCATGCCACGATTCACAAAGTTGGTCTCACTCCATCAAAGTAGTTCCCAACAGACCGAGTCTCGAATACATCAACACACTTACTGTTTTAACAACGTCATACGTCTCGATATTGCGACTCGTTTCCATCCAACAGTTCTGCGATTGGATATGCAGTCCATAATCGCCATGGTACACATTAAACAGTTTACGGTTTTGTAGCTGATACTGAATCATGGCGATCACGTCTGATACTTGAAGCCCCGGAAGCACTTTGATTGCAATCTTTTGATCAAAGTCTGGCAAGTAGATTCTCAGCAGAAACTCGTTTGAGAGTGCTCTTAGCTCAATTGTTATCTGACAAAATTGCATTGACGTTTGCGTTTTGCGTTTTGCGTTTTGTGTTTTGGGTTTTGGTTATTGATCAACAAACAGTCAGATCTCGAAACACTTGATGATTAGATAATCAATGGCAGCTCGAATGGCATTGGATTGCTCAGTCATACCTCCTGTGTCAAGTTGTATGAAAACATTGTCTTGGTTTCGTCGAGCCACATGCCGAAATGGGGACAGTACAGTCCATATCTGTCCTTTGAAGATGCTGTGCCTTTGAGTGCCGCACCAGACTGATCGCGAAGTTTGGCTATTGCTTGGGACACGAGCAGATCAAATCCATATTCAAACACAGTTTTGGCGGGATTAGGCGGCACAACAACAAGAGTCTTTTCCAAATCTGTGATGTGCATCAAATGAAGCTCGTCCTGGTTGTACAGGTGATATTGATCATGTTTGATAATCGCATGTTAGTCAGGAGATGCCATTGTCCAAGCAACCCGCTACTTTTTGTTGCTTGCACACAAGTGGGATTGCAGATATGCCAAGTCCAACTCACTCCTCGCTTTATATCATAGATGAACAGAGTAGTGTCTGGATTCAGCCAGTTGCGTGATCCTGGCGAGTTGCGATCAGCCTTGCCCAACAAAAACGATGTGGCATCTGCCAACAGATCGTTTGTCGAAGTCGAATACTTGCAGATCTCAGTCTTCAAATCAGCCAAAAGCTGCTCGATACATTCGCGCACAGTCGACGTCGGCCCAACTTTTGCAGCTGTCGGCGTTCCTTTCCAAATGATGCTCACTTGCACCGGTTTGAGTGGTGCCTCTGAAATAAGTACTGTGTTTGAAAACATCTTGAAAGCATCGCCACTTGTGCTGCCTGGCATACTCATCGTGTCCACTGCCGTGCGTCATATATCGTGACATGTTACATTTCAAAGTGGTTTTCGAATATCTACAAGTCAGAGGATGGACATCACTTAATATATGCATGATGAGTCCAAAACTCACGCGAATCTGAAGCGCTGATTTGCGACTGGATGTCCTCGTCAACTTGATTGTGCCATGTTGTAAGTAGTACGGTCATCATCATCGTCACGACCATGCACGGTTTCAGCCAAAGTCATATCCAAATGAACACGATCAGGTTGTTTCTATAATGTGTGTTTCAAACCTTTCTTGGACGGACGACCCACAGATACCCGCGATGACTGCTTTGCGAGCGAAAACATGCTGCCAAGACTTCCTCTGAGCGATCCTTCGGACAAATTGGTACCAGATGCCGTATATCGCTTATCTCCCTTTTTATGCCCTGCTAGTGCTCCAACAGGTGCATTTTCTTCGCTGCCCTCTTTGGACTTGTCATTCAGCTTGTCTGCAGTCCATTCGAGTCAGTCGTCAGATGTCATTAAACCAGCATCTGTTTTCGGTGAGTGTGTGTGTTTTGCGTCACCTTTTGAGACGGCGGCGCTGCGTGTGCCTGACCACATATTTGACCATTTGCCAGATGCTGCTGTCGCTCCCCCTGCTACCCCTGCTTCTGTGCTCTTATCAGTTTCCTCGGATCCCTATGCAAGATGTACACCGCCAAACAAGCAAAGAATGATAGATATCAGCCACTGCGATTGTCATCTGTCACAGTCCTTGCTTTTTTGACGCGATATGCTTTGAGTGTGTCTATTGTGCAGTCGACCCTGTTTGGGATCGCCAGCAAGCATCACAGAGTTCTCTCGTGCTTTCCAAAGCAAAGCCATTTGAGGAGCACGAGTATCTCTCTCTCTCTCTGTGTTTCTCTCTCTTCCGCCAATATGTCCAAACAGAAGATACCACGCTGCGCCTACCGTTGTTCCGACATTCGGGTCAGAGATCCCCGTGACCCACGATCTGCTATTTGTAATGCGTCCTTCAAAACTCCTGTCTCGTGGCAGTGTCGTGTGCGCACTATGTGATCCACTGCCACTGTTGTCATACTGCAAATCTGAGCCGACGATCGGTGCGAGTCCTATAGGATCGTTGTCATCGATTGCATTCTTCACGTTTGAGAGATGGCTGGCTGCCGGCATGCTCATTGACAGATTGGGCTGGCTTCCTGTAAGCGCGACTCGATTCGGCTTCATGGCTGAGAAAAAGAAGAAGGGGGGGAGGGGAGGGGAGGGGAATGCTGGCCGATTGATTGATTGATTGTCTGTCTGATTAATTGGAGGGAAATCAAGATTGACAGACAGACAAGGGGACTTGTGCTTTCAATTTCTCATTCATATTGTGTTCTATTTGTAGAATATCTTGCCTAGATCCGCTTTGGTGCGCTGCCAGTTCTCCCTAGTGTCATTGTTACCCACAAAACTCGTTGCTACAAATTGGTTCGTTGTTCGATAGCTTCCCAAGGAAACAAACAACGCAGCTACAAAACTCGGATACTCTCGTAGTTCCTCTCTCCTCGATAAAGCATATTGCCTACTAGCATATCTGCATATCCATCTGATCTATCTAATCCATCGCTCAGAGGCAAACAAACAAACAAAAAGCAAGCAAGCAAGCAAGCAACAATGAGTCAGATGTGGAAAGCCAACGCGACGCTCGAGAGCAAAACACTCGCGAGCCAACCCAAAGCTGCCGATGACGATTGGGACACGGATCCAAACTTTGTAAACTCTGTATCTGAGCAGGAACAGCGATGGGGAGGCAAAAAGCAGCCCGAGGCACCTCGCGAGATGTCTGGTAACTCTGAGTGTTCTCGGATTGTTTATTGTGTTGGAGGGATTCGGTGTTGTCTGTGTCTGTCTATGTACTGACTCTTTGCGACCGATCCTGCTTCAAGAGCTGCGAGCGACGGTGCTGTCACAGCACGAGAGCAAGGTGATTCCAAAGCGAGATGTGTTGAGCGACTGGCATGTGAGTACGATATCTAACAATCAAGAGTGCATGAGAGCAGGTCAAGGCAGAGTGGGACCAGAAGAACGGACAAGATATCAAGAAATCGTATGGCGCGGTGCCCAAGAAGTGACGAGCGACGATTGACGATTGGAAGCAGAGCAATGAAGAATGATGCATTTTGCCATTTCCCGAGCGACAACTATCAACAACAACAACAGCAACAATCCAGACACAGAAAGACGCAGTAACAGATGGCAGCAGGCTCGATCATGGCGCAGCTGTTCGAGGCTTATGCTGCTGGCAGCGCACCAGGCTCAGACTCAGCACAGGCACAGGCAGACATGGAGCGTCTGTTTGAGTCTGTGGGCTTGGAGCAAGTGCGTGCATCACTTGCTGTTGTGGCTGTGCACCGTATGATGCTGATGCTGCTGCTGATGCTGATGCTGATGCTGGCGAAACCTGCTGCATGCCATGTGTGCACAGATACGCAGGAGCGTCTCCGCATCGCTTGACAACGGCGAGCGCAGTGGCGCCGATCTGCTCAGCAAACTTGTTGTTGGTGCGCTCAGGTTTGTCCGAGATCTCGGACAATTCACATTTCAGTCTCGCTTGAATCGTATTTCCGCGTCGTTGGTTCGTGCGCCTGCAGCTGACATTCAATGTCCGTGTCTGTGTCCATCGCTTTGAAGCCTATCCGCACAGCACAGCCATACAATGCGTTCTTGTTCCTGTTGCTGTTGCTCATCTGACTAAAGTTGCTCAAGCTGCGAGCAACTCGACTGATCAACTGCTCCAGCTCGATGACGATGTCCTTGCACATATGGCAAATGCACTGTCGCAAAAGGTTCGCAGCTTGCCGGCTGATCAACTGGTTGGCTGATATCAGTAGAATTTAACTCTCCAAACTCGGAACCCGTTGATCTATTCGACACCGCCTGGTTCTAGGTCCGGGATTTTCCCTTGGAAGTCTGCTTCTCGGCTCTTTCGATGATTGCTACAGCCATTCAATCAGGTCGAAGCATGCTTCCAAAGATCTACGAGGTAGATTGTATAAGCACATGGCCAACATGTTCTGCTTCCTTCAGTCAGCTATGCCGCTTACTCTCATCGTCATTACCATCGCAACCATCACCGCTAAAACCATATTCAGATCATGAGTGCACTCCTTGGTATTGTGTCTCGTGTCAGCACCGTCACTCTCGAAAAATCAATTGATCAAACATCGCAGAACCAAGAGGCAGACTATCTCGTTGATCATGTCGAAACTACTGGCGACCGATTCAAGACATATGTGCTTGGCAAAATACTGACCTGCAAATGGGATCCGCGAGCAGTAAGTCTTTGATGTTTCATGGATTCTATAGCGTTCAAACTCGTCAGTGCTGATCTGACTGTCCTGTGTTTATCAGGCACTTGCTATTGTTACCGCCCTCGTCGATGTAGATATGGCCGAGGCTGAAACTCTTGCGCTTGTTCAATCTGCACTTGGGTATGCCTATATCAGTAACTGTCTTATTCTCTCTTTTTGTGCCATTCTGCTTCTTTGTGAAAGATGGATGGCTGACTCGACGATCCCACTGCAATTGTAAGCTCGTTCTTGGCCATACGCGACGAAGACAAGCCAAAACTGACGCATCTGCTGATGCTGCTATCGAAACGAGGCGACAAAGCCATGATACTCTCTGGACTGTCCAGACTGTTGAGCGAGTGGTCTGCGCAAGCACATCCAACAGACCGCAATGCTGCATTCCGCAACCGTCTCAAAGGATCCATCTTCACCAACATTGCGTTCTCGCTGTGCCAGGACCAGACACTTTGCGATGAGTATATCAAATGGGTTCGTGAAGACTGCACACGATTGCATATCAACAACAATTTTGCAATCCTGCTTCTCGTGATGAACATTCCGCGCTTTGAAGTGACTGTAGGTTTTACTTGCTTACTTGCTTGCTTGTTTCAAGTACGCTTGGAGAGAAGTGTTCTATTCTACTGATCAGCAGGAATATGCTATTGTTGTTGTTGTTTCCCTAAAACGATGTAATGCGTGTGTGCGTATGTGTGTTTTTGATTTTCGTATAGGCTCTGAATCTGGCGGTGCTCTCGATCAAGACATGGCTAGAGACTTTTGAGCGCACTCATGGCATCAAGTGGCTGTTTGGTGCGTGCTGCTAATGGGCTGTTGATTTATGTTGCTCAGTGTCTTTGCATCCTAGACTCTCATCAAAGNTCATTGGNGCAATCAACACATACATATACACAGACAATCTACAGGATCACTTCAGCAGTCTAGACACACAACTAGCCTGATTGCGGATCCCGCGTGTTT
>JH392958.1:47892-60251 GCA_000235945.1 Homolaphlyctis polyrhiza JEL 142
ACACCAGAATGAGGTGCTGCCGCGTCCATGTGCGCAAAAGGCAGCGAGGCTGTTGAAGGATTAGCAAAGTCGTTTGTTGGAGTAACTCTAGCTTGTGCGATAGCGGCTGAATTAGATGCTGGGATCTCTGCGATTCTGGTCAGTCTCGTAGCCAGCATCGTTGCAGTGCTGGTTATCCATTCGCGCATTGTTTCTGTGGTCAGAGTTGTATGTGAAGAGAGTGGGTGAGCGGCCTGATCAGCTTGAGGATTCAAGTTGTTGATTGCAGAGATGGACGCGACAGAGACCGACGCGTCAGGCGAGCGAGCGTCGGTTGGGACGGCGGAGTTGCTGGCAGCGCCGCCAGTAGACAAGCTAGGCATTGGATGGCAAGGGGTATGATGGCGGCCTATGCGACGCCCAGGGTTGCAGACTTGGGAAAGGCGTCACAAGCGAGAGTGAGTGCGAGCCAGAGCAGGATATGTTGGTGGTGCCAGAAAGCGGAATATCTGCAGAGAATCTGCAGGGCAAACAGAGTTGAGACCAAGACTGATGCTGAAAGTGGGAGATTCTTGATATCCTGACATCTTGCCATCTTGATATCCAAAGCATCCAACACAGTCGAAACAAGTGGGTCGATACACTAAGCAGCTGAATGAAACCAGATGTCTATTTAGTTGTAGTGGCCGGCGCTGTGTTGGATCAGAGTGTTGGATTGTTGGATTGTTGGATTGCAGCAGTTTCCATTGCACACACACACACACACATTCTCTCTCTCTCTCTCTCTCTCACACTCTCTGTCTCTGTTTCCATCGCAAAACACGCGGGCAATGGGCGCAGCAAGTTCGAGGGAGGAAGCGGAAGTGACTGCTGATGGCCGCAGTGCTGATACAGCAACAGGCTCAACCTTGGGAGGAGGAGGAGCAGCATCAGCCACACATGCTTGGTCCGGTGGCCATCCAGCAGCAGGTGAGCGTCAACCAGAGTAGTGCAATACAGAGCAGGGTTGAGCAGAGTAGTGCAGAGTTGGGTTGGGTTGAGCAGCCGGCGACACACCAATTGGAACCATTTGTTGGATGGATGGCTGTATGGTTGGATGGATGGTTGGTTGGATGGTTGGTTACTGGCTCGTCTGCCCAACTGTCCAACTGTCCAACTGCCTTGGCTCACGGCTGCCAACGGCAAGTTGCAACCAATAGCCAATAGCCAATGGCCAATAGCCAACAACCAGCCTCATTTGCACATCCGGCTTTGACTCAAGCTTCGGCTCTCCCTCTCTCGCTTTCGCTCTCTCTCTCTCTCCCTTTACTGACTATACACCACACACCATACACCATCATCGTCATCGTTTCGCCTCATTCCTTGTTGCCATCGCCATGTTGGTGCAATGGCTGCTTCCGATTCTCAAATCTTGGCAACCCACAAGACTCAAACCATGACGCTGTCGCCAGTGCAAACGGCAATCACAATCACAATCGCAATCGCAATGCCAGTGGTGCTGATGGCTTATCTGGATTCGAAAAAGGACACTCGGAGCTCGATAGGCTCGATGCATATGAGCAGGAGATGGCGACGCTCGAAGGACTAGACTCTTTCAGCAGCGACGGACGAGATCCTGCCCGCTCCATCCTATACCAACCCACTCGCCAGATGCGCACTCGCTACACTTCGCTGTTCCGTCTGCTGGACTTTGCGCCTGTCCAGTCTCTCGCTGCTGCTGCATCGTCCATTTCATTGCTGCCGTCTCGCTCAAATCAAGCAGCATCGGGTACAGCAACAGCAACAGCAGCAGGAGCAACAGCCAGTTCAACCACGCATGCCGCTGGCGACATAGCGGGTTATCCATATGCAGCAGCATATCCGCCACACCATTCAATGCCATTGCCTGCTTCCGTTCCATTGGCTGCTCTTTCATCCGAACACCACGTACTCTCGGCTTCTCAGCCAGCGCACATCAACCAGCGACGCAGACTCTCGGCCGTATCGTCGTCGGCTGCTTTCGAGTACTTTGAATATGAACTTCCCGAGGCTGCTGTTCCCGATATCATCTATCCCGATGACGATCTGTCGTCGCATTCAACAAGATATGCGCGTGGCTCAGCACAGACCAGCTCTGGCCTTTCGGGCCTCGGGCATTCGCTTCGATCAGGCTCAGCCACCAGACCCCACCGACGACCGCTGCAGTCGCTTTCGCTTTCTATTCACTCCGGAAATGCCAGCTCAGCAAGTCTTGCTGATTCAAACGGCGCTCGTTCGCCTGCGTCGCCAGCAGACTCGATATTGTCTCCCGTAGTTGAATCAGATGCCACTACACCATCAACGCCAACATCTTTATCGCAGGCAGACGCGCTTTCATCTGAATCTGCATCTGCATCTGCATCGGCGCCTGCATCTGCAAGGCAGTCTCTCCGCAGTCATGCTTCCCTGCAGACCATCAGCCAGCCACTTTCCATTGCCGATCGACGATCCATCTCAGCACATGTCGAAGGTATGCTGGCTCAGGGCATTGACCCTCCAGTTGAGCTGCTAAAGTAAGTGTTTTTGGATGATGATGCTAGCTTGATTTGCTTCTCCCAGTAGCACAGCATTCATGTTGGCTGGCTATTCAGCACACCCACCCGATATTGGGTTTCAGTCTCAGAATCAATGCTAACGGCAACTATGGTGGCGATGCAACCACACAGCTTGACGCGAGGCACCATCGCAGAGCGACGCGCATCAACGCATCAAGCTAGGCGGTCAAAGAGGCCATCGCTACGGCTTGATGTGGCGCATGGTGCATCAACCACGGGGCCTGCAAGTGCTGGCCCAGCATCTGCATCAGGCATGCCGCCGACGTCTGGATCCGAAACAAGCGACACGGAAGCTGCGGGTCCACGCTTGGCATCGCAGCAACCACCGCCGCTGCCGATGTCGCAACCTCGTGACCGCCAAAAGTCGCTGACACCATCGATGACGGTGCACACGCCGCAAACCCCGCTCACATTCTCGTCTCCCACAGCAACGACTCTGCGTGCATCTGTCGCATCACAGGCATCGAACGGGCTGTCGCTACCGTTACCGCCCGGAGCAGAGCTTGTTGACTCAATCGACGACTCGCCCTCGACGGCCCGTCCGTTTGATCTGTTTGCTGGCGGTTCCTCTGCTGGTGATGGTGTTGGTGTTGGGGTTGCGGCTGCTGTGCTTCCAAAAGATTCCGCATCTTTGACATTCGGCAACAGCAACAGCAACGACCACGGCCTGATCCACCCAGCCGGGGCCACAGCAACAGCAACAGCAACAGCAACAACTACAGCCCCATCGATCCAGGTCTCGGCTCTGTCGGCGGCCCTCGATCCAGCCTCGCACAACTCTCAGCAAATAGGCGCCTCTCTCCCTCCCGATATCGCTGCCGACCTTGCTCTGCTTCTGCCGCCCAAGCTCAAGATCAAGCGCAGCTTTCCCTCAAGCAAGAAGCTGCTGCAGACTCCCAGCGCCGGCACCAGCCCCATGTCCGCCGCAAGCAAGCTGCAGGCCGCCACCCTCGCACAGCTGATCGCCACTCTTTCCCAGGCAAACTTCCTGCCGCCTTGGTTCTCTGCTCTGCTGGCAACTGGCTCTCCGACCTCGATCCGCAACCGTCTCAAGTTGGTCTATCATGCCATTCGCGAGCTCGAGGACCAGCGGTTTGTCCACAATGCCCCAGACAGAGAACGCTTCCGCATGACTGCTGCTGGCGCTCGCGGCAACGAACGCTACAATAGATACTCGGATATTCTTCCGTTTGACTATAACCGTGTGCGTCTCAATGTGCCGATTGCAAGCTCGGGAACCGACTACATCAATGCATCGCACATCACAACGCTGCTTGCTGGCTTGCCAACGGCAGCCGCTCTTGCCGCTGAGGCTGCGAGTCGATCTGCAACTGCTTTACCGACCACGTACATTGCTGCACAAGGCCCAATGCCCTCGACGATTGGTGCTTTTTGGGAAATGGTCTGGGAACAAAACTCGGGCGTGATTGTGATGTTAACGCCGGAGGAGGAGAACGGCAAGATCAAGTGCCATCGATACTGGCCAGATAAGGTTGGCTCGAGTATCCGGTATGCGACGTCTTCGAGCGGCGGAGCGACTTGCTTTAAAATCCAACTCTCGGAGGAAACACCGCTCATGAACGGCGAGACGATTCTGCGTGAATTCATTGTCAAGCGCGAGATTGTTGCCGATGTTCTCAATACCCCACCCTCTTCGTCGTTGTCGTCGTCAACTTCTGCCTCTGCATCAACGTCTTCGCCTGCTACCAGTACAGCGCGGCCTGTATCATCGTCAGGATCAGCGTCAGTCAAAGTGGCAACTGCAACGGCCTCCTCGCCCTCGGCAGGAAACGGAGATTCGACCCATCGTCGCGACAGATCCAGCCAGCCTGTGCGCGTGTCCATGCTGAACGCTGTGCCTGAGATCCGCCGCGTGCGCATGCTGCACTTTATTGCATGGCCAGACCACCAAATAAGCAGTCCACGGTCTGTGCTACAGCTCGTGGATCTATTCAACGAGCTGCTACAACTTGCTGCGTCAGACATGATCATCTTGGATGCCAATGGTGAACAGCCAGCCGCACCCACGCGGCTTGGACCACCCATCATCCACTGCAGCGCTGGATGCGGTCGCACGGGAGTGTTCTGTACAATCGATTCTGTTTTAAAACTGCTTCCTGAGCTGCCAGGTGGATCGCTTGATGCTGTCAAAGCTACCACAAGCTATGTAGCAGGAGAGTGGAGCCGCCTGCCAGCAGACGACATTATTGCACTGACCATCAACCATCTACGGCGGCAGCGCATCGGTTCTGTGCAGACACTTGACCAGTTCATTTTCTGCTACGATGCCGTCGTGACGCGCCTAGGCGACTGGTTCGATGCCGGCCGGCCGCCGCTCTGGGTACCTGGTTCTGCTGCAATCGCTACTGCTTCGAACACAGCCGGCGCAGCGATCACTGAGAGTGGTAGCAGCGGCCATCTCAACCTGAAATCATCGTCATCATCCATCCATATCCGGCAAGGAACTGCCGCCGAAGTGCTGCGCAAGCGCGAACTCGACTCACCGCGCATGGTCTCGACATCTGCACCAGCAGATGCCACCGTTGCTGCCGCTGCCGCTGCTGCCGCCTCTGCTGCAATTCTCTCGCCGCGTCCACCCAATGTGCCTCGTGATCGCGACAACAACGATGACATCATCTTTGATCACGATGAAGATCACGACGATGATCCAGTGCCACCGACACCGTCGATGGACAAGCGACAAGGCCGTAGATTCAGTTGGTCGCTCGCCGGCAAACCCTCTGACGAACCACTGCCGCCTTCTTGATTGGAATGGCTTCCTGTCCGTTGCTTCATGATCACCCCCCCCCCTCGCCACCACCAAATGTCTCTATCTGATCTGTTATCCTTTTGATCCCTTACCTTCGTTTACTCACCAGTAAAATTTCCGCATGCACAGGCTTCTGCACCTTCTCTTACTTCATCTCCCTCTTCTTCTTCTTGATCATCTTCTTGATCATCTTGTTTCTGTCTCTCCCTGCCTGCACCCATGGCCTTTCTTTATCTCTGTTTGGCAGACGTTTGGTTGACGCACAATGAAGAGAACCGAAAAACCGATTCTCTTTTTGGATGAAGGATATATATATATATATGTGTGTGGTGTGGGGAAATGATGCTTTTCCACCAAAAACAGAAATGATTCACAGCAACTTTGAACAAAGCGACATGGAGCACGACAGTAGCAACAACAAGAGCGGCGGCAGCAGTTCAGGTGCCGCCAAAGCACATGTCACAACTGGTTCTGCAGAACAAGCAGACAACATTGTGCATGTGGGTCAAGTCCGGGTGGATACAAGCACTCTGGAGGGCAGCAGCCAGGGCATCGACACTACACAAACTGCGGGACAAACTGTCGGCTATAACGACGACGGTGACAATGAAGAGCATGGCGACGATGGCACTGCCAATGGCGACGATGATGGCAAACCAGGACGCAAGGACAATGGTGAGAAGAAGAAGCAGATGTGGATACACAGAGCATGATTGCTTGCATTTGATAAGGACGCAAATGAAGCTAACCTGTTGGATTCCTTAATTGGGCAATGGGCCGATCCAAAAGAGGGTCTTCTTGACGAAGTACCGGAGGATATCGAGGTGAAGTTGAAGCACTGAGTATCTTGCTCGCTCCAATGGCTGTGCCCAGCATGCTTGTCTGATTGATATCCGCTGGTGGCTGCATCGTCATTGGCATGCTGATAAGAGTTGCCTTTTCTCGAATCGTCATGTAGACAATTGACTTGATCCACTATCGACTGCTGCATCTGCGCGACTTGAACCTTGAGCGATTCCCAGAGCTAGTGGTGAGTTTGGAGTACAAGCAGTGGCATGCTCACCACTGCTCTTGATTTCCAATACTGATGTTGATGCTAATACTGCCTGCCTGTTAATTTGGCTGGGGGTGCGGGGTGGAATCCCATTCAAGAAACTAAGCCTCCGCCAAAACCTTATTTCGGCAATCGATCCTCCCGATGCACTCCCCACTCAGCTTCAAGAGCTGGATCTCTACGATAACCGCATTTCGACCGTGGCGCATCTGTCTAAACTCGTCCATCTTCGCATGCTGGATTTGTCGTTCAACAAAATCAAGCGGATCGAGGGTGTTGAATCACTTGTGAATCTGACGGACTTGTATTTTGTCGCCAATAAGATTTCCGTGATTGAGAATCTGAGCACGTTGGTTAACTTGACCAACCTTGAACTGGGTGCGAATCGTATTCGTGTAAGTCTATTTCTGTCTGTCTGTCTGTCTGTCTATCTGCTTGATGCTGTGGGTGCAATTCCCTCTCTAGTGCTGTGTGTTGATTGGAATCTTGTGGGGGAGAGGCGTTTAGTTTGTTAGACTGGACACAAAGATGTCGTTTGATAGCTGATGTATGTAACTGTATGTCTGTATACACATTTAGAAAATCGAAAATCTGGATAGCCTTGTCAATCTGCGTCAGCTCTGGCTCGGCAAAAACAAGATTACCAAGCTCGAGGGACTATCGAGCCTGACTCAACTGCGCCTGCTCAGCATCCAAAGCAACAGACTGACCGAGATCCAAGGTCTTGAGAACCTGTCATTGCTTGAGGAAATCTACTTGAGTCACAATGCAATCAAGAAGATTCAAGGACTTGAGCACAACCGCAAGCTTGTGATTCTTGATGTGTGCAATAACGAGATTGAGGATATCGAGGGTCTTGAGAATCTTGATCTACTTGCAGAGTTTTGGGTAAGTTGATATATGCATACACATGTGTATATCTTTTTTTTCGTTACCTTGACTGATGCGGTGTATAATCTTGGCACTTGCATATATATACAATGCTTGTTATTGTTGTTATTGTTGTTGTTGTTTTGGGGGGCGTGGGACGCTGATATCGTGAACACAAGGCGAGCTATAACAAGATGTCGCAATTTAGCCAGATTGAGCAGCAGCTTTCGGGCAAACGAGGGCTCGAGACTGTGTATTTTGAGGGCAATCCTCTTCAAACAAGTGCGCCGACAGTGTATCGTGGAAAGATCAAGATGCTGCTTCCTCAGGTCTCTCAGATTGATGCCACACATGTCCGTTCATAGTAATACTCGATGAAAGAAACCTTCAAAAGATATCGAACCCCCAATTACAAACGATGATGAATTTGAGTGTCCTGGGGACTTTTGTCACGTGATGGGGATATAAAAAGCGCAGTGGTTTTGCGTGATTCGCCCGCTTTTTCCCTTCAAAAGAGCACACGATCGGCTTGCGTTCTTCGACTCCGTTGCAGTTTTCACTTGTGTAAGCGGCGTTTCCCTGCGCGAGACTGTTTTTTGGAAGCCAGCTGCAGCGCCAAGAGCAACACGAGAGCGGGAGACACTCTGTGGGCTTGGGCCCAAGCAGCGGACAGCAGACAGCGGACAGAGACAGAGACAGAGACAGAGTCGCATAGGGGCGGACCCAGCGAGAGTGGCGGGGCGACGGGCGGCAGTACTGCAAACAGTTTGAGTTGTGTGCGGCGGCGTCGCTGTTGCTTTGGTGTCTCCCAGAACCTGCAGTCCAGCCGAGCCGAGCGCAGCAGTCGCAGTTGCAGTCGCCGTCGTTGTTGTTATTGTCACCCGCGCATGGCGTCAAGCTCAAGTCCGAGTCAACACACTCACACAGACACAGACAGACACAGACACAGACACAGCCAGAGAAGAGCGTATCCACCGACACTGCAGCCTCTGTCTGTCCAGCTTCGACTTCAGCTCTGTGCGACCCCAAGACTCTCAGCCCGGACTTTGACCGCCCCCGCTTCGCCTCGCCTTGCCTCGCCTTGAACCCCAACCCCCGCCATAAGCTGATCACAGCTTCCGCCTCGCTGCAGTCCTTCCCTCTGCTCCTCTGTCCTTGTCGTCGCTGCGTCACTCCCCTCTGCCCAGTGCTCGCTTCTCTGCTCTGCGCTCGCCACTCGGTTCTGCTGGCTACACGCTGACGCTGCAGATATTCTGTGCATCTTGGTATTTGTTTGGCTGACTTTCCCTGTGCTACTGATACGCTTTTTGTTACTTTCTTTCACAGCTCTTGATTATTCTGTCCGAGCCTTTCTCCGCCAAGGCAGTCGACAACTAAGCAGCTCAACGTCCGCTTGCTCGTAACCGCTGCTCTCCTACATGGATCCACTTGCACATATGGCTTCTGCATCCTCTGTTGCCTTTCAAGACAATTCGCTCAACAACCACATGCATATGCAGCACCAGCAGCAGCATCAACAACAGCAACAGCAACAACAAGCCCATATGTTCTTGGGTGACCCAAATGCTCAGCATGCATCCACTGTTGACTATACACAGTTTGGTATGCTCCAGCAGCCGTCGCAGCATCAACAGCATCAGCAGCAACAACTTCATCACTTTAGCAACAACAGCAGCCGTAACGACAGTGCTTCACCCATGTCCGCTTACCATCAGCAACAGCAGCAGCAACACGCGTTGTCTTCGTATCAGGAAAACAGTTATGCAACCCATAGCAACCACCAGGACGATGATGACGACGATAACATGCATGACGATCACGACAATCATAACGATCATGACGATCATGACGATCATGATGATCATGATGGTCACGATGGTCACGATGGTCACGACGCCGAGATGGGCGGAAAGTCGTTTGCTTCTGTTTCAGGCTCTGACGCAGTTGCTGATGGTTCGTTGTCGGTCTCTGTGACGCAGCAGTCCATTAGCGAATCCAAGCCGCTTGCATCAAGTGAAAACACAATGGTAGGCAATATGTAGATGTAATCCTTCATTGTGCTTTGGTTGGCCTGCGTCTGGCTTTGCTGTGCTGTACTGATTCTGACTGGGTATTTGAATGCATTGCATCTCACATTTTTGAAAACTGCTGGTTTACCCAGTCATCGCACTCTAATCCAATGGCACACACGCAGCCTGTCGATGCAGATGTATTGCTCAAGGACCAGCTAAAGTGGTTTGGTGGTATGATCCGCAACATGAAGAAGCGAAAGGACGCCATCATCTTTCTCAACCCTGTCGATCCCGTGCTCCTCAACATTCCAACCTACTTCACTGTCATCAAGCATCCAATGGATATATCAACAATCGAAAAGAAGTTGACGATTCGCGCATACAAGAGCATTGCCGATATCAAGGCCGATTTTAACACCATGTTCAACAACTGCTACACATTCAACGGGCCGGAAGCAGCTGTGTCAAATATGGCGCGGAGCCTACAACGATGGTACACAAAAGAGCTTGAGAAACTGCCGCTAACACCTCGTCCTCCGCAAGACCGTCGCAAGAAGAGCTTAGTGAGCCTTGGATTTGATTTTGTGCTTGAGGAACAGGATTTCCTCTTGCTCAGATCCTGTCCAGATGGTGTGTCGCTGACAAATGTGTGGCCCCCATTATCCTCTTTTTCTGCTCCTTTTCTCCTTGCGCTTTTGTGCGACTGTCGAAACAGACTCGTGAGATTTTGGGTCTCGATGGTCGACCCAAGCGCGAATCACAGCCGCCATCTCGTGAGAATGGCACCGATAGCAAGAAACCAATCAAGAAAACTTCAGCAGAAATCAAATTCTGCCACTCTGTGCATCGAGAACTGGTCAACCGAAAGTACATACCCGCAAATCTACCGTTCCTACAACCCGTCGATCCCATTGCTCTTGGCATTCCGCAATATCGCACAATCATCACGCGTCCGATGGATCTCTCAACAATTCAAGAAAAAACTTGACGCTAACGAGTATCCCAATGCTGCAGCATTTGAAGCTGATGTGCGTCTGATGCTCAACAACTGCTTCACATTCAATCCGCCTGGATCAGAAGTTTACAACCTCGGAAAGCGTCTTGAGGAAATCTTTGTAACTAAATGGGCAGAAAAAGCAAACTTCCTCTACCAGCATGGTGAAGGAGCTCCACGCCCACCAAAACCAAAACCCACGCCACCTGCACCCGTTGCTGCAGCTCCAAGCACTTCTCAACCGCGTCCTGCTCCTTCAGCCCCGCAGATCATTTCACAACCACCTGTCCATGTTGCTCCGCAATTACCTCCGCCTGCCAAAGTTGAACAGCGTCCGCCAGTTTATGCGCCAGTTGACGATACCGATTCTTCTGACGATGAAGGTAACTGTGTTTTCAAAGTGAGAATGATACCATGCCTCTGTTCTGCCTGTACTGACTTTTAAATCAAAATAATTATTGCAAAAGACGACGACGCGCGACACATTCAGATGCTAAAAACTCAGATTCAGCTGCTGCAGACACAATTGCAAATGTTTATCGAGAAGCGAAACAAGAAGCGAAAGCGTCGCGGCCTTTCGACTACTATGCCCGCTGCACCTGTGGTGTCGGCCGACCATCCCGTTGCAGCCGCACCCGATCAAAAGCCTGCGCCAGTTCCTCCTGTCGCGTCCTACAATGCTACCAAAACAGCGCCATTGACCCAGACCTCACCCGCTGCCGCTGCTGCTGCCGGAGCGACAACACCCGGAGCATCTGCTTCGACAGCGCCTGCAAAGCCAAAGGCCCCACGTCCTCGCCCTTCGGGTCCGCCAAAGGAACGCAAGCGTCCTGCAGCGAAGCGACCGCGCAGCTCATCTGCAACTCCGGCGACTGCAAGTGTTGCGGCGGCTGGTTCCGTCGTACCACAAGCATCTGCCACAGTTGTGAGCGACAACGAAGCACCCGAGATCACGTTTGAACAGAAACGGGAACTAAGCGAGAAGATTGGCTACTTGCCTCAAGATCGACTACAGACTGTGTTTCAGATTATCCAAGTGAGTCTGTGCTTGATCCTGCAAATCTGCATGGCGTTTGTTTTCTCTGAGAAAATCACGGGTGGATGCTTACTCTGTGCTTGTTTTTGTCGACAGGCAACTGGAGAAGAGGAAATCGAGCTCGATATCGACTCACTGCCAAAGAACGTGCTGTGGACCCTTTATAAATTTGTCCGAGAAAACACTGCTGACATCACGAGCGCAGTACCGGTGCCTGAAACGACACAAGCTGCGCCACCAGCAGCACGGAATGGTAACGTTTGCTTGATCACTCAACACTATCACTGTCAACTAACATCCCACATACTTTTTGTATTTCGTTATTTCTGTAAATCGAAACATCAGAGTCGGACTCTAGCTCTTCAGGATCAGACTCTGACGGCTCGGGTATACACAGTGGCAGTGATTATTAGATTGTTGCGAGGAGGAGGGACGGAGACCTGTTTGCTTCTGGCATATGCGATGCTGCTGTCGTTTATCGGTTGTGTGCTCGTTGTGTGTGAATACGTGTACATGCGCGCTCGCATGCGCTTGTGTGATGTGTGCATAGTCTTGTCCTCTCCACGATCCTCGGTTCATCATCATACCCCGCCTGTCTTTGTCCCGATCTCACTTTCTCTCCATTTCATTGGCTCCTTTGTGCTCGAGCGATTCCTTGACGCTGCCATCTTCAACCGCCTACTTCTATTTTCTCCACCAGATCATAGCTCCGCTCCTTCTATTGTGTATGCCTTGTCTCTGTTTCGTACGCACGGCACTTGGAAATCCATGCTTCTTGCCAGTCACATGCTCATCTCAGCTCTTTTCACTCTTCTCTCGCGTCAATCCTTTTCAACAACACAATCCATCCCGATCTCTCCCTTCACATCTGTCCATTCATGCATGCTCACACACCCGCTTGCGCGCAAGTACACACATACACACACACATACACTCACATTCGACAGTTCACCTCGGCATATTATACGACAAATAGCTTCGCTCACTCGCTCACTCACTCAATCACAATCTCACCGAATCTCAAAATCCTGTGCGCGCGTGCTCGTCTACAATCCCTGATGTGTCTGTTTG
>JH392958.1:78624-89633 GCA_000235945.1 Homolaphlyctis polyrhiza JEL 142
AAAACAGAATTGAAATAGTCCAGATTTCATGACACAAGAGTTTAGTTTGATTCCTGCANACCCCACTGAATTTACTGGTTGGAAGGAGCAGCACCACGGCCGAGACCGCTGCGCTGGATATCATGTATCGTGGTTGCAGAAGCAGCAATGGGTATATCCGGGTTCAGACATTGTCAGCATCTATGCTTGTGATCAACAGCGTTGCATTGGATGTATTCACAGTGCACTCACGAACTCAGGTCGGGCAGTGCCATCAACAATCTGCTTCTTCTCGCCATCGTTGCGGCGGTACTCGTTGTCACCGCGGGGCTTGAAGTCACGAGGACGGTCACCCTCTGTATAATTGTGACAGATAGCGTCAGTCTATCAGGATTGCATAGATGTGCATGAAAGAGTGTGTATCGTCAATGATATTCGTACCAGGACGAGCACCAGGACGCAGGCCAGTGGACTTGGTGGTCTTGAGGAATGTGCGGGGAACAACCTCGGCAGTCAGGTGGAGGTACGAGCGGAGGTACTCGATGCCCTCGTTGGTCAGCGAGTAGTAGTAGTACTGCCACGAGAACTGGCTCTTGACGTAGCCACGCGACTCGAGCGACTGCATTGCCTTGAGGACCTCGAGGTTGGGGACATCAAGCTCGGCGTGCTTGGGCAGGTTGAAGTCCTTCTTGGCAACAAGGACACCCTCTTGGAAAAGGTTCTGATAGATCTTCTTGCGGTTGTCCTTGGAGATAAGCATGCTGGGCTGCAAGATTCAAGATTCAGGATTGATTCGTTAGCATTGACTGTGATCTGGTCGATTTGGCGAATATCAGATAATCAGCTGTGACTGTCGCTGTCGCCTGCCACTACTGCTGGAACCGCCGCCTTCGCTGTCCATGTTGTTGCTGCTGCTATTGCTGTTGCTGACAGTGTCGCAATCGTTTGCTGTTGAGCTGTATGAAACATATGGCTCTCGTATCATGTTGCTCTACAATGGCGACTGGTGACAGTACGAAACTGAGCTGCATTCCAGTTGTAGTCATTTGCAGCCGGCTGTTGATGCTGTCGCTGTATTCGGCGGTTTGTCAAATAGCTTTCGATTGCCGTTGTTGAGTTGACAGAATCGTCGAGAGTGACAACACCTGCAAGCCATCCATCCATCCATCCATCCATCCATCCAGAGGTTCACATGAAGATGGATCAAGACGGGTCTCTGCGGCTAGTTCTATGTTGCTTCACTGTCATATTCGGTGGGTGCTCTGGTCGAGTGCGGTGGTGGCAGCAGTGGCGGTAGTGGCAGCAGCAGCGACAGTCGTAGCTGCGGGCAGGGAGCGCAGGTACATGCTTGCCTTTGTGTGTGTGCGGATTCACAGCGGCAACCAAGATTTGACTCGAGCTCCAATCCTGGGGACGGTCAAACTCAAACCACCATCAACAAATGGTTTGGTTCCCCTTCACTCTCAAGCGAAATGGCATCAGCAACGAAATCCCGCACATTCAACATGTTCTTGCTGCGGCATGTACTGACGCACAGAGTGCTTGTCAGTCCGAGCCTCAGGCTGAGTGACGTGAGCAAACTCGCACCGATCGGCCGCCTTCAACTTGCTCCAGGCTGACCTGCTGCCACCATGTATCTTTATGCGCACAAAAGCCCAAGATCCTCAACCAAATAGGCGAGCAGCGACCACAGAACAAAATCCGGCCAGACCACTGGGTGCCGTTCCTGGCCGTAACAGGGTTCAAGAATGCAGACACTGTTGCAGAGCTACAGGCGACGATTGCGCCACCAACAAAGTACTTTGGTCCCAAGTTGCGGCTGCCGCTGCCAAACTCGAACCATTTCACAGGATGGAAGATCCCTGAACAGGTCAAGGACAGAACTATGGCGTTGTGTCGGGCTCTCGAATCGTCGGCATTGGTGCGCAAGGAGATCTATGGCGATCGTGCAGAGTTGGCGTCTGACGATGAGCTTCGAACTATGCTGCCGGCGTCGCAGCTTGCAATGTGGTGGGAGCGCGATGAGTTTCGATATATTATTGACGACGAGAATCTGCTTTGGCCAGACTTTGTAGTGCATCACAAGCTGCAGCTGTCTCGTGGCCGCTATCCCGTGTGGCCAGCAGACTCTAATGTCACCGAGACCGTCTTCAAATAAAGCGATTGGGGCATAGGAAACGACATTGGGACGGGTTGGATCTGGCTGTAGTACAAACAGATTGTTATAGGACAGGGAATGGATAGCAGTTCATTTCAGGAGTCGCAGCCTGTGAAGCAACAGATGAGGCATATGGACAGACTGTACGATGGCATCTTGAGCGTGGCCACAATGGTTGGCAGAGCCTGGATGCACTTATTTCTCGTTCAGATACGAGGTGCGGAGTTCCCCATTTTCAAACTGCATCGACAGATCAGACAAGGATGGTCAGACTCATGCATCCATCAACCAGATCATATACAGCCACATCGCATACGGAGCACTTCTCACCTTGGCATTTACAGCATGAAGCTTAAGCTGAGTATTGTTATTGAGTAACCACACCAACACCCCAATATTATCAGCGCAGTTCCATATATCATCAACAGAGGTCTCTAGCAGTGTTCAGAGGCACTCACGTTCTTGTTCTGAGGAACGTGCAGCCACGGGTAGGGATTCTCAGACTTGTTGACCAACACGACGGTGGAGTCTGATGCAAGTGTGCGCTATGGTGGGGGAGTGGGGGATAGAATGAGCGAGGAAGAAAGAGCAGGTACAGGAACGAGGATGGTTGCAGGACGGAAACAAGGATGTGAGTCGTTGGCGCAAGAGACACAGAAAGCCAAATCATGCAAATCAGACAACAGACGCACAGACTCACCCAGATGAGAGCAACTCCGCCAACAACGCCAAACGATACGGCGGCTGCAAGCAGACTCAGGTGTGGCAGACGGACATGACGGAAGAAGTTCTCTCTGTGGTAGAGAGCCAAGCAGATACAGACAGAGCCAGAGCAAGGGATTGCAGTGTCAGCGCCACAGCGTAGCCGCACAGATGGCACAGAGCAAGGAGCCAGCTATTGCATCTGCTCCAGCGGGCTGGCTGCTCCGTGCAGAGACAGCAGAGACAGCAGAGGCAATACCAGCGCCACCAGCGCCACTGGCTGTGCTTGGCACCAGTGTCTGATCGAGCCAGCCCCATCGCTTGAACGCTTGAACGCTTGGATGCATAAACACTGTCCGTTTATGCAACGCTCGCGTCACAAGCAGGGTGGGGTTGGGCTCGACAAGACAGGCTGTGCGCTCGGGTATCAAAGCCAGCGGCAGCAGTGTCACAGCAGCAGGTCTGTGGTCGTGGCGGAGTGGCTGCCAGTGCTGGTGGATCGACTTACTTGACTTGGTGGGTCATTGTGGCTGGCGGAGATGTGGGTGGGAGAGCGAGATTGGGTTGTTGTGGTTCTGAGTGAAAGCCGAGCAAGTCTGGTGTCGGAGTGCGATTTGATTTGGCTTTTCGCTGTTTCTGCATTGAGACACGCTCTGGTGCCGGCGCCAATCCCACACGCACTCCACGCGAACAGGGGTCGTGGCAAACAGTCGTGGACAGCGGTCTGATGCTCGCTTTCGCAGACAGCCAGTCGCACACGTACACTCGAGCACTGCAGTATCATACTCGCTCGCTCGACTGCAAATCCATCGCATTATTGACCGAACAAATTGCATAGCTTCATTCAAGCGTGCAAGATCGGTATCAGGCGTATATCAAGTATTTTGTGCGGCGGTGCGAACGAGGCAGAAGCAAAAATCATGGGACAAAGAAAGAGGGTTTTGGCGGACAGAGAGCGATTGATTATGACTGGGTTGCTCAGTCATCGAGAATGTATGACTTGCGGACTTCCTTGTCTTGGTCAAACTAAATACAGAAGAAAGGAGAAGCAGCAGGAAGATTGTCAGCAAACTAGATCTGCAGTATCGAGCAGAGATCCAAGCAATGTAATTTACTTTGCGATTGACGGCATAAAGCTTGATCTGTAATGGAGCAGAGTCGGCAATGAGAGAGAATCAGTCAGTCAGTCAGTCACATAGCCGATGGAGTCATCAAGTATCTGTAGAATCGCGACAAGACTCACATTCTTGTTCTGGGGAACGTGCAGCCATGGATAGGGATTCTCATTCTTCTTGATCAAAACAACAGTAGGATCGTTGCGCAGGTCACGGAAGAGCAGAGTGACGCCACAAGCCGCTGTGAGAGAAACGGCAGTCACAAGCATTGCCAGGTTTGGCGCGCGAAGGTGGCGAAGGATATTGCTTCTGTGAAGTCATTATGGCGCCATCGAATGACATACAGCAAGATAGTTCACGCATAATAGCAGGAATGGTCAGTATCGATAGAAGTACGAGAATGTAATAGAATCCCATCGCGTAGCCTGCGACTTCGCATCGAGCGACGCTGCTCGCCAGGAAGCAGAGCACAGCAGCAGCCAGAGTTCGTGCAGCTAAGCACGGATATGAGCAGCACTCGCTACCACAGTTGGAGACCGTGAGACTGCTGGACAGCTTCGGATGGCAGCACTCGGCAACTGCACAATGCAATGCGCATTCGTCATTTATGCAAACATCGCGTCTGTGTCTCCGACTCGCCTCTGAGCAGTGTTTTGCAATATGCGACACACAGCACACACACAGCACACTTGGTAGCAGACAGCAACTAGAACACAGCGTCACTCACCGGACTTGATGGTACATGGTTAGTAAGATATTAGTGGCAGTGGATTGGTTTGATGCAGAACGAAGGGAATGGCACAGCGACTGCTTTTATATCAAAACTGCAAGTCTAAAAAAGCCAAATCGGACGCTTCTCCGATCGACAGCGAAGCACGTGGAATGCATGAAATGCGACCCTTGGGATCGGCGCCCAGCAGAAACAAACAATGCTCAAACACGGCAGACACGCACACACATGCACCGCAAAGGTTTCATTTTGGGCAGCTAAACTGCATAGAATGAGAGCACTTGGATCGAGAACGACTGCGAGTCAGTCAGTCCAATGGGGCCCTTGCTCCTCAACTGAACCATGAAACATCATCAGTTGCAACAGTGTCAGCAAGGCACTCTCGTTGGATCGCACGATATATATCTGTCCAGTGCCATCTGTGGATGGTGGTATCTGGTCTGCGAGACGGCCGCACGATAATCAACAAACCTTTGCATGCAGCAGCGTATGCTCTATTACACCCATTCGCAGGTCCATCTGCTTGATTTCCAACTAGAGATGGTATCGCATTGCAGGCTATTAGCATTCCAGTAACCATCGATACCGCCTTGCAATGCAGACAGATGGAGGCTCTTACTTTGAGTCTGGCCAGTCCCTGCTTGATAGCAACAAGTGGCTTTGAGTCTGTCATGCCGTTGCCCAATTCGTCCATGCGAGACTGGATTCAATGCAGTGGATTGCAGGAGCGTCAGAAACATACCAGCGTGGAGATCAATTGGATCGGCGCACACGAATCGGTCCAGCCTCTTGGAATAGAAAGCCGGCCAACCATATCGAGATGCTGTCACTCCCTCGCACTGGTTTGCTTACCTTGACATTATCCAGTTCTTCGGAGATGCGCGAGAGCTCATTGGTTAGCTCCGTGACATTCGAACCCGCGACGCCATACTTTTGCTTCAAGTCAGATGATTGGTCCTGAAGCGTTCGGTACTGTTCAATCTAGTTTCGCCGCCAACAGCACAAATCATATGATCAATAAACTCTGTTTTATGCATTACGTAATCAGACACAAACTCACCTGATGCTCAAACTGCGTATTGATGTACTTTTCACGAGATGCAATCTTCTCTAATGTCTTCTCAATCTCGGTGTGCAGCTTTGAAAGCTGTGTTTGAGTCTCGGTCATGCATGTATTGATTGTCTAGCATACGATGAAATCTGGCAGTCAGCAAATGGATTATCGGGCAGTCAATGGCAGCGGTTGCAGCTCGTGCATACAATCATCGTCAAACCTTTTGATGGTGGTTGATCTGTTCGAGATGGATACGCCAGTCCTTGTTGTCGTTCTGGATCTGCACCTTGAGCATCGGCGTGACTCTCTCGACTTCCAATCGCCACTCGTTGGTGTCGATCTTTGGCTTTGCTGGACTTGGAGCTCTATTGTAGCAGAGTTAGAGTCGTATGAATCTGCTTTTGGGTATATCTGGTCCATGACAGACATCTCTCAATGAGAGACCAAGAACACCTACTTGGCTTCCTCGCCTTTCTTCGCTCCCGAAACTGTGTCCATATACACCTCTTCTTCCTCCTCTTCTTCTTCAACGTGACTCTCAATCGAATCAACTGTAACTTCAGCATTGGTGTCGACCTCAGCCTCTTCGGGATAGCTGCTCAATCAATCATACATCAGTCATTCAGTCGAAACCAAAATCAAATCCTCTCCCCATTCCAGTCGTTTGATGATCGCTGAATACAACAGCAAGGCTCAACAGTCCCGACTCAAGGACCAACAGCAACCAACTTACTCATCAATCTTATGAACAGGCTTTTGGAATGTAAACCGCGTCGTAGTCATTGCCATCTCCGTGAGCATCTGAATCACGTACAAAACTGCGTCGCCATGTCCTTGCTTTAGTTTCACGGGTGGATACTCGAATGGAATATTAAGCTTCTTCATCTCTGCCGCTGAACGACGCAGATATCCAAAGAGATTGGAAAATAGTCAGTCCTGTGGCAGCTTGTGCTTATTACTCTATAGGGCACAAGCTAAAAAGCACTTCTTGATCGTCCATGAACTGCTTGCTCTCCCACTAACACACCAATGTTTGCTGCAACTGCATTTGGATCGTCAAATTGGCCTGGTGCCTCAAAGTGCTGATTGGAGAGCTTCATGAGCCATTCAAACAGCATCGCGAAATGAAAGAACTGTTCGTTTGGGTTTGTTGATGGTGCAGTGAAGTAGAACCTGTGGAATGGTTTGATGTTCCTGTTGGCAGTGACATTGTATTCCTTATGTCAGTGACGGAACTATCAAGATGCAGAGAGTAACAAGCGTGTTGTTGTTGTTGTTGTTGCTATTGCGCGCCTGCCTTGGTTTGCAGAACTCTGTCAGATAGTGAAGGCATCGAAGTTTATCAAGGATGTCGTCCATCGAGGCAAGTGATGAGCCGCTCGCACCGCCAGCAGCAGCAGCAGCAGCCGGCAGACTACCGCGACTGTTTGAGCGGGCCAGACCCTCGTTGGAGCCAGTTGCAGATGGATCTCTGCTCATGTTGCGCGTTCAGACTGCACGTTGTTGATGGCAGAACAAGCAAAGTCTGTCGAATGTTCATATTGCAGTTGCCTGAGGACGCGGCAGCACTGAGATGGACTGAGGGAAGGAGAGAAGAAGAGGAGGAGAGAGGGAGAGGAGTAAAGAGAGTTGCCACTTCGCTCGAGTGATTTGCAGTCAATGAAGTCGATGAAGTCGATGCAGCAGAGTCTGCGGCGCTTCTCAGCAAGTAAGCAGCCACTCGCAGCCCATGATACCCACGGACTGACAGACGAACGGACAGACAGATCGCTGACACTCTCTAACTGTGAACGCCTGGCGTCAGCATCAGCCAAACACCCGGCCCACGTTGGCTTCGCCTTTGACATTGACGGCGTTCTGCTTAGGGGCCGCAACGTGCTGCACCAGGCAACCAGATCGCTCGACCTGCTGCACCAAAAGTATCGCTCACTCTATCGCTCATCGCTGTCGCTGTCGCAGCTGCAGCTGCAGCAACTCAGATGGCTGATTGTGCGACTGCTGGCTGGCTGGCTGTGTGCTGCAGGAAGCTTCCGTTCATCCTTCTGACCAATGGCGGCGGCATGACCGAGGCCCAAAAGGCAGACGAGATCAGCCACAAGCTTAAGCTCAAGTCGCAGATCCTACCCTCCCAGGTGGTCCTCTCTCACAGCCCAATGCGACAGCTGGCGAGCAAGTACGAGGTTCGCTGATGCTTCTCATAACCATCCCATTCGATCATGGATCATCAAGGATCATCAGCAGCATCTCAGCACAATACCCTGACTGACTTGTCGGTGGCACGTGCTTCTGTTTCGTTTCGCTCATCCATGAACTCTGGATCAGAACAAGATTGTGCTGATTGTGGGTTCCGACAGCTGCAAGAACGTGGCAATCTCATATGGGTTCAAGCGGCCAGTGCTATGCGATGAGCTTGTCATGTGGAATCCATCCATGTGTCCCTTCCGACACATCAATGACATCAAGGTGAAGTCATCGACTTTTAGACACAGTACTGCCTCGAAACACAATCTACTTGTCAAGCTGACCTGCGTTATGTTTGCTGCCGAATGCATAGTTAGCGCGCACCGATATCGACTTTAGCAAAGAGCCTGTGAGTGAATGTTCATTGGACGATCTCATCACTTGACAAGTCGGTCGCTTCAATCCAACTAATGCACACAGGATCGATGCCACTGATTTTCAGATCTCAGCCGTACTTGTGTTCAATGATTCACAAGATTGGGGTCGAGACATGCAGATCATCATCGATTTGATGCGATCCAAGGATGGCATGATTGGCACAGAGAGCGGCAAGGGAGAGCCACAAAGCCTGCCATTGTACTTCTCCAACTCTGATTTCATCTGGAGCAATGATTTCCCTGTCAATCGCTTTGCTCAAGGCGCATTTAGGCTTGCTCTCGAGACGCTCTATGAGGTCAGCCACCAATCATTTGGCTGGATTCAGATGGTTTGTTGCTTCTTGCTCATTGCTGGTGTGTGCATAGGAACTTTCTGGCGGCCAGCGACTGGCATATACTAAATATGGCAAACCCGAACACGCTACGTACAAGTATGTTGCAATAGTCTGGTGCATTATTGTATTGGCAGTGACTTGGTTAGTAATATCATATCTCAATTACAGGTTTGCGACGGAAAGGCTTCATGAATATGCGAAAAAGCTGTGGCCAGAAGAGCAGTTGCCATGCCGAACTGTGTATGCAGTTGGAGGTCAGAACTTGCTTGTTCGGTTCATACAACACCGCGTATACTAACTGGGTTGCATAACAGATAATCCAGCTTCCGATATCCATGGAGCAAACAAGCACGGCTGGGAATCGATTCTGGTACGAACTGGAGTCTGGCGCGAGTCGCATGGCCACAACCATGGCGCTGGGTTTGTGGTTCATCACGTTGAGGAGGCTGTGCACCTTGCACTGCAGCGAGAGGGTATCTAACAATAAAGCGTGATTCTGCGATTCTGTGATTCTGTGATTCAGCGATCTGAGAAACACGATCAATCAGTCGACGGAACTGACGATTGGCCAAGATGGTGTGTCAGAGGCCGATCGATCATGCACAGCGTCATGCAGATGCAGACGCAGACGCAGATGCAGCAAGAACCTCGACTGACACATGCTGCTCTCCCACTTGACCATCCAAGGACATTCGGTCGTTCTTCATCAAGAAGACGGACGGCGTGAGTGCCAGAATGAGCTGCTGCAGCATCAATCATACAGCCAAACCAACCAAGCAACCAAGCAAGCAACGACTGACAGTCAAGCAACTGATTGTTGTGCTGCTTAGTCAAAGCCTCCACAGCCAGCAGCATCGGCGCCTTCAACAGCATCGACTACTGCACCAAAGAAACCAGCCTCAAAGCCAGGTGCGCTTGCCATCACCATCAGCCACTCGAAGCCAATAACCGAGTGGTCTCATTCTGCCGGTGTTTCTGACTTGCGCTTTCGGACTTTCTTGCTTCTGATCACAGCGCATGGGAATGACAATGACAAGTTTGACAACAACAGCGACGATGACGATGAGCCTGCAGCCAGCAATCCAAAGTAAGTAGCACACATACACACAGACATTAACATCTGTACAACTGCCTCTGCTTCCATTGTTTGATACAAGATGATCCAGCTTGGTCCTGACATGATCGCTGTAGAACTGCTCGTCGGTCAAAGACTGCTCCAAAACGCAGAAGCACCATTGCACTTTCGGACGAAGATGACGGCATTGACGAGAATGTTGCAGTTAAGGAGCCAGAATCAGCCAAGCATGCTGAGAAGATTGCTGAGAAAGCCACTGAAAAGCATGAGAGTGCAAAGAGACGAAAGCAGCAGCCTTCGCCAACTGTCGAAGTTGATCCAAGCGCCTACTTTGGTCCATCCAAGATCAACCAAAGCGACAAGACTCTCGCGTCTGGTTCTGGTTCTGGATCGGCGGCTTCAGCTGCTGTTTCTGATGCTGCTGCTGCAAAGACAAAGCATTCCAAGAAACTGGCTGGAAAGAGAGCTTCGCATTCAGCTTCCAAAGATGACGATCTCGCCTTTGATGATGGCGATCAAGTCCCTGAGGAGATCCTTATCGAGATTGCAAAGCTAGAGTCTCTCGAATCTGCTCCAAAGCCTAGTATTCCTCAACTATTGCCATCATCTTCAGCAGCCAGTGCGCAATCTCCTGTAAAGCCTGTATCGTTTGAAGCTCTAGACAATCAGAAAGCCAAAAAGCAGCCCGAGTCGCCTGCAAAGAAGCCACAGACAACACAGGCAAAAGCAGATACAGTTCTACCTGCAAGTGCTACCAAGCCAGCTGCCGATCAAATCCACTCTCCTAACAAGATCGCCACGCCTCACAAGCGCAAAGTCTCTCGCGACGACTCGGACGATGACGATAATGATGATGGTGCGACTCATAAAACACCGGTAAAGACAACGTCTGCATCCTCTGATCCGAAAAAGACGCCGGCATCTTCCGATGCAAAGAAATCGAGGTAGGATGGGCCTGTTGATAATCCATGCTTTGTGCTGTCATGTGCATTGACTAGCTGCATCCAGATTTGCCAAATTCATGGCCAAGAAGGCTTCGGGCACACATCCATCTGGAAATCGCCCTATACCGATTGGACAGCCCGACTGCCTTGAAGTAAGTTGTGGATAGTCCATAGTATTCGTGTGTGATCATGACTGCTGATAGCGCGTGTTTGTGCAGGGACTGGCATTTGTGTTTACGGGAGATCTGCCATCGTTCACGCGTGAAGATGCTCAAGATATCGTCAAGCGATACGGCGGG
>JH392959.1:26250-45849 GCA_000235945.1 Homolaphlyctis polyrhiza JEL 142
CACATCACATGTCATAATAGATTGTTGCACAACTCGTTGTGTGGTGTGCCAGAGCATGTATTGGTGACTGTCGGTGCTGTTTAGTCGGCTGTCTCAAAACATCATGCTCGACTCTTGTCCCACCAACAGCATCGACACAACAACCCTGAGCGATATCGTGTATGATGGTGGATCTGCGACTCACAAGTCTGTTGTAATTGTTGTTGTTGTTGTTTATGATGATAATGATGATAATGATGATAAGATAGCCTCTGTTGTCACATCCATGACCATGACCATGACCATGCTGCTCATGTTGTGGCTGCTGACAACAGATGCAGCATCGCATGATGCCTGGTCATGACTGTCATCATGAATGCAAGTGACCGTGTCGTGACTCCAAGAATGCAGTTGTTTGCTCATACTTGCATCTTGATCGACAGTCCACAAGTCGCATTGCCAGACATTCAACAAGACTGTCGGTGGATCATGGCAACAATAGCAGCTGTGATTGTGTTTGGTACTTTGATGCAGTGTGCTGTGTGCTGTGTGCTGTGTCGTTGTGGAAACAGAGATGTGGAGAAAAGGATATTGTGAAATGGAAATGAGTTCTGTGTTGATAAACAACAAAACGTGTGACGAATAACAGGCTCAGGCAAACGATGCCTGACTTGTCAATGTATTTGCCAGTGAGAGCAGTCGAGGCTGTTGTGCACCTGAGGACTTTTTTTGCTTTTTCAGCGCGGGGCTGTTTAGCGATCTCACCTTTTTTTCTCTTTCTCATTAACAACTGACAACCAACAACCATCGGATATCATCAGCAACAGATTTCAATGCCAGTCAAGTTGGCCAAGAAAGCCAAGCAGGCTAGTGCGAACCCAGCACAAAAGTGGAAACGGGTGCAGCTGCCGCGCAGTAAAATTCTGGCTTCAGAAGACTCGCTGTTCCTTTCGCTCGAGGAGATTGAGCCAGTTGGTACAGACGCAGACGGTCTGATCACAGTCGCATCCAGCACCAACCCAGACGACGAAGCAGTCGATGCAGCCAAGGATACTTCAAATGGCTACCTTTTGAGCGAAGATGCCGCCGAGATCGAGGACATTGACGAGGATTTGTCGCTCTTTGGACTGGATCCAGCCTCGTTTGTGCATGTGGATGCCTTTACCGAGGATGACATAAAGACTGCTGCAACAAACAAGAAAAGTAGCAGCAACGATCCCACAGATAAGAAAGGTTCCAAAGCATCAAAGACAAAGAAGGAACGCAAGCAAACGACTGAGTTGCAGGCGCTCAAGCGTATCTCATCTGCTGATACGCCTCTGAATCTGTTTAATGCAGCAACATCAACAGTCGAATCAGATGCCGATGCCGATGCCGAGATTCAAACCAAAGAGACTGATGCAGCGATCGACGACAATGGCAATACATCAACAGCTGATTCTCCTGCGTCGAATCTCAAGCTACTGAATGTCGATAATATTGCTGTTCCCTCCGATTCGCCATGGCTACCCTTTGGTCTACATCCATTGATTGTCAAAACACTGCACAAGCTTGGATTTGAAAAGCCGACCGACATTCAGTCACAAACGCTCGCTCAAGCCCTGGTGCACCACAAGGATGTCATTGGTGCTGCACAGACGGTGAGTTGCAGCGTCCAAGATGCATGCATCAACTCAATTAGCTGATTCATTTGTATGTAGGGATCTGGCAAGACGCTGGCTTTTGGGCTGCCAGTGCTGCATCACATCGCATCGCAGCTAGAACTCAATAAGGAACTATCATGCGTTGCTTTGATCATTACCCCGACTCGTGAGCTTGCCATGCAGGTCACTGATCACATCAGACGCGCGGGCGAAGCTATTACCCGCAAGGTATCTGACTTGTATGTTTGTGATACCTTGCTTTGTATTGTTCAGCTTGATTCACCAGTCCTTTATCCCTACACTCTTCAAGATCGTTTCTGTTGTTGGTGGTATGTCGCAGCAGAAACAAAAGCGTCAAATCAGCAGGAAACCCCATATTATAATCGGTACCCCAGGTCGCCTGTGGGAGCTTATTCAAGAGGTTGGTGCACCAAAGAGTGTTGGCAGTTGGTGATACGTTGCTGATTCGTTGTTTGTAACACAAGGATCCAGAGTTGCTCGAATCACTGCAGCGCTCGCGCTTTTTGATCATTGACGAGGCCGATCGCATGCTCGAGGCAGGACACTTTAAAGATTTGGACGAGATCCTGGCCGCAATCTCGACAGATCGCCTTGGGTGAGCTTGCCAGTGCACTTCAACCAAACTCTCTCAGTACTTGTATGTCTACAGACATGACTAACTCGGCCATCTTTCACCAGTCCGCAGGGACGGAATATCAAGCGTCGCACAATGGTGTTTTCTGCGACAATGCTTGAAGATGCAGCGATTAAGCTCAAGGTGTCTCAATCAAACAAGGCACCCAAGTTTGGAAGCACGCTATTTGGTGAGAGCTCTTTGGCACTTTTTTATTGCATTTCAATATTGATCGGCCATCTCACAGGCAGATATTAATATGTCTTTCAGGAAAGCTTCTTGAAAAAGTAAATTTCCGCGATCCTCATCCGGTGTACATCAATCTCACTACCAAAAATGTCATGGCAAGCGGTTTGCTCGAGGCCAAGGTCAACTGTCTCAAAACAGAAAAGGACCACATGCTCTATTATGTTTTGTGCAGATATCCCGGCAAGACGATTGTGTTTGTCAACAGCATCGATGCCATCCGTCGACTCGTACCGATCCTTACGATCCTCAAGATACAGGTCTATGGCTTGCATGCAGAGATGCAGCAAAAACAGCGTCTAAAAAACCTTGACAGGTTCATCATTCCTCTCTTTAGTTGTACTTGTTTTGTATCTCGCTAACCGACTGTCTATCTCTTTGGGTATGCTATCTCAGATTCCGTGAGTCAACTCACGCTGTTTTGATTGCTAGCGATGTCGCTTCACGCGGTCTAGATATTCCACTTGTAGACCATGTGATCCATTATCAGATTCCACGCGCTGCAGATATCTATGTGCATCGATCCGGACGCACGGCTCGTGCGAATACTGAGGGTATCAGCGTTTCTCTCTGCTCACCAGAAGAGATGCAAACTTACAAAAAGCTTTGCTATGTACTTGGCAAAAGTAAGTATTACACAATTCCTTGGTTTCTATATGAGCATGCTTCATCCGCCCATGATGCCGACAAAGCCGCTAATCCATCCAATAGCCAATGGCATGCAGGATTTCCCAATTGATCTCTCTGTCTTGACTGCCATCAAGCGACGGATCCAGATTGCCAAGGAAATCGACTCGCTGCAGCACAAAGCCAAGAAGATCAAGAACGATCGTGACTGGTTCCGGAAAGCCGCTGAAGAGGCAGACATTCTACTTTCTGACGATGAAGACAACTTTGGCGATGCCAGCTCAAAGACGCACAGCAAGAACAAAAAGAAGAGCGGAAAGGCTTATGACGATGAGGATGACGGAGGGGTTGATGGAGGTTCTGATCAAATCTTGAGTCTTAAGGAGCGAAACCGTATCCAGAGCTTGAAAAACGAGCTTGATGCGCTTCTGGCACGTCAACTTGTCCAAAAGGGCATCTCTGGAAAGTACTTGACCAGCAATACAATCGAGGGACTTCCCGAGCTACTTATGAGATCACAAGGTGGGCATTGAGAATGTTGATGCTGTCGGTTATGATCAAGAACGGCTGATTGACATTTGATTGACACTGCTTCTTAGATTCGATGATGCCGGGCTTCGCTCAAAGCAAGGCGATTGACGATCTGAGATTGAGCAACAGTTCAAGTAAACCAGAGAAAGCAGCCAAGAAGCGATCTGCGGAACAGGCCGCAGCTGAGGCTGATCAGGATGAGCATGAGGATGAGGATGGCGACGAGGATGGTGCTGTGAAGCCGGGAAACCAGACCAAGATCAAGACGAAGAGCAAGAGCAAGAGCAGGATCAGGAACAAGCGCCAAAAGGGCAACCATCAAGCAGAATGAACAATGATTTCCCACCCAATCGATCAATGAGTTTTGTTCGAAGAACCAAGAAAGCGGCAGCGTCAGTAACAGCCGCTTCCTCAACACAGCGCCGACGATGGCAGCTGGAGGGAGACGAGGATGGACAGGAGGACTTTGACGGCAATAATGAGAGGCAACCGAAGTCTCAGTCGCAGCCACAGTCCAAGATCAGTTCTGATATGATGGATGTCGATGAACAAGAGCAGGAACAAGAACCTGAACCTGAACAGGAGCGGCGGAGCATTCCTGCCAAGCCGACCAAGCCGACAAACCGCACGACCACAAAGAAGAATGCTGCCACGAAGAAGATATTCAGTTTTGATGACGACGATGGGGTGAGTCATTGGTGTGGATGCTGCATTGGCGATGACCAACAAGCTGACGCTTGCGTTTTTACACAAGGACGGCGATGGCAACAATGCACCGAGCTTCAAGATCAATAAGAAGCGCCAGGCTGCTGTCGTCAATACTGGTATCGTCGGGGCTGCGACATCGGTCGAAGCATCAGAGCCAACTCTGTATTCCCCTGAAGAGCTGCTTCGACTGCAGAAACTCTCGAGTAGAACGACTGGCAGCAGCCATGATCAGGACGTCACAATGGTCGCCAATGAGTTGGACACAGATGAGCAGAGATCAAGGCGGTATCTGAGCAACTTGGGCGAAGCAGCGCCAGCAACACATATTCCTGATGCGCAGGAGATTCATGCAATCAGAAAGAAACGCGAGATGATGCGTGCAGCAATGAGTGGTCTGGAAGGATCTGCTCCGTCGTTTGTCCCACTGTCAGAATCTGTGCGTGAGACCATTGAGCTTCTTATCATCTAGATCTTGTTTGCTGACTGCTGGCTGTTTTGGTTGTAACCATAGACTGTGTCCAAGCGGTATGGAGAGTCTCGACTTGTGACTGAGGATGAGGAGCTTGAGGGTCAAGAGTCGTTTGCAGATTATGAGGGCAACACTATTTCGTTTGGTCCCGATGCAGCCAAAAAGGCCACTGCTCGTTCCATGCAGCAGATGACACAGGAGTTTGAGCTGGCGTAAGCTGAAACTGCCATTAAGCTTCTTTGAGTCAGGCTCGATTGATCGACAAGCTGACATCCTGACTTTGATGGCAGGCAATCTGGTGCACAGGACGATGACGAGACGAGGCAATGGGAGTTGCAGCAAATGCACAAAGCAGCGTTTAGCAATGGACAGGATATTGTAATGGGCAGCCGACAGCTCAATGTACCCCGTGCAAACGCTGGACACCTGCCGAGTAAGCCCCGTTTCGCAAGTCGATTGTGAAAAATGATTTATCGGCTGATAAGTCACTATATTTATCAACATTTTTTGTAGTTCCAGAGATCTCAGTCATTCCACAAGTACCAGATATTATAGCTGTTCTTGACAAGGAGATATCGACGCTCACGATGCTCGCAGACGAGCACAAGTCGCAACTCAACGTTTCTATCGCTGAGATTGAAGCCTCAGAAACTGCAGCCAGACACCTGGATACCGAGCTTGCTCATTCTTCAGCAAGATACGAGTATTTTCAGCAACTGTCAACATTTGTCGTTGATCTCGATGAATTCATAGATGCAAAGGTTTGCTGCATTTGACTATGCTGGACTATCAACACACACCATACTAGTTTAAACATGTAGTTGCTCTAACTGGTATTCATGTTTGCAGATGACAACGCTCGAAGAGCTCGAGCAGGACTTGCTTGCATTGCGTCTGAAAGATAGTAAGAGCTCGGAATCGACTCGGCAGGCCCATCTTGATTCTCTCTTTGAAACATTTTCAGGAGGTTAGTTTTCTGTTACACCAGTGGCAAGTTTGGTGATTGTGAGTCTAGTTGCAGTCATCTTACTATCATATTCTATGTCGCAGCACATGTTTCAGTTGCTGGCGATCCACATGCACAGGATGCCGAACCTGGCGATGCAATATTGCCAGAACGCTCGGTCGAAGAGATCCATGATACGCACAGCCAGCTGCTCCAAGACGCGGCTGAGCAGTTTCGTCTGGTTTCTGCTGTAAAAGATCGCTTTCAGACTTGGAAGTGGAAGTATCCCAAGGACTATGATCAGGCGTACGGCGCACTCAGCCTTGCTGGTGCGTTTGACTTTTATGTGCGATATGAGATGTTTGGAACCCAGCCATTTATCGTAAGTAACTCGATATACGCATTCCATCCAGGTCTATCTTGTAGATTAACGATTAGTTGCTCGAATGACGACAACCCAAACACATCCAGACACCACTCGAGCTGGAAAGCATGGCATGGCATCAGGAGCTATCAACTTTTGGTGTGACGGACAGCCACACAGTCAATCCAGATGAGCCTGAAGCAATGCTTCTAACTAAGATCATCGAAAAGACTGTGATCCCCCGCATTGTTGCACAGCTTGAGCTCATGGACTGCTTTTCACGCGACCAAACGCAACTGGCGATACGGTTCTTTGCACAGCTGCTTGACTATACCGACCGAAAGTCACCCGCGTTCAAGGTAGGACTTGCTACTGCTCACGTAGATTCGGCAGCTTGGCTTCAATCACGGACTGCTAACTGCGCTTTGGCAGACTTTGATTGATGCAGCTGTCGGTCGCATCAAACATACATTGGATACTCTTGCCAAGCATGTAGCACATAGCCCTCAGTTTTTGCAGGTTTCTGACCGCGGTGCTGCTGTTGCTGCCAAGACAGAGTGGTTCAACCATATCCTACAGATGCTTGAGAATGCAGTGGCTTGGAGACGATATGTAGAGGACGAGCGTCTGCAGGCGCTTGTTGTTGGCTTGGGTGTCGATCATACACTGATCAAAGCACTCGATGGCTCATTGTTTTTCGAGGACGATCTCATGCTGTATGAAAAGGTAATGCTCTTGCTTTGCGTTGTATTGATGAAGCGACGGCATCAGCAGACACACACTAATGCTGCTGTTCCGCTTGGGTCGGTAGATTCTTCACATGATCCCAAAGGATTGGATTGTAGCAGCACCAGGACCCGGCGAATTTCAGACGCCAGCACTCCTCAAGCACACAGAGCGCTGCTTCATCCGCAATGTCGTTGAAGCATCGCAGGCTACACGGGATGCTGCGATGCTAAAGCGCATGCTGGATGTGTGCGTGCTAATGCGCAGCTTTGATCAAGCGTCCAAACTGTCAAAGCGAATCAAGAAGAGCGAATGAAGATGATGTTTGTGTGATCGTGTTTCCTTTGGTTTGTTTTCTCCTTTTGAGTTTCCGGACAAGTCGGACAAACTCAACATCGGAAACTCCAACAACAATCAGCCACAGAAATGCGACGCTCCAACGCGCCATCAAAGAGAAAGCTCGTCGAAACAGCGGCAGCAGCAGCAGCAGCAGCGACTGCTGCAGAAAGCAGGCCACACTCGCATGGTCAGCTCAGTCCCTTTGCAGCACAGTCCAATGCTGGCACAGGCCAAAGTGTCATTCAACCTGCTGTTTCCAAGCGGCCAGCTCTCGGCTCATTCAACCAACGACTGTCGCTTGGCACTGCGGGTCAGCCAAAGTCTGTTGCCATTACACCACGATCGTCTACGCCGTTGAAGTCGGCAGCATCAGACTGCGACGCAGTGCAATGCTACTCTGTCGTTTATCGGAAAATCACAACAAAAATGGTGTGTCTGTGTGTCGATATATGTGACACAACAGTCACAATACCAACCAATGGCTGATCTCAAGTCTGTGCCGTGTGAATCAATGTTCAGCATAAAACCTGGGATGGCGACGGGTTTCTGCATGTTGCAAACGAAACACTCAAGCTCAAGGATGACAGCGGCAATGTCATTTCAAGTGGCAGAAAGACTGGCGAGATTGCGATTGGGAGTGTCATGCGTGTTGGCCAAAAAGAGATTGAAGTGTGTATGCCATGGATGGATCTGTGTGCCGCCGTTTTCGGGGAGCAGTCCTGCCGGCTGTTTGTGATTGGGCTCTGACTGCTCGATATTCAATTGCCGCTATAGATCATGAACGTAGCTACGCTGGCAGAGAGCGTGGCACTGCCAAAGCCTGTCGAGCCTCCCAAGCCCAGCATGGCGTCGATCCCCGTGCTCAATCTGCCGTTCAAGTCGAGCAGTGTTGGAACCAGTCTTGCCCCGCCGTCCAGATTCAACCGCGGTGCACCGCTCCACAATCCATTGGCACCCGATGCGCTTGTGATGCCTCGCCCAGCAACATCTCCCAATGGCGAGCCAATCATTGATGTTGTTGTTGATCCGTTCATTGCAAGTGAGAAACGTCGCTCTACAAGATTCATGAATGGTGTCACTGTTGGCTAATATGGCTGGTCCAGAAAAACTGCGACCGCACCAGCGCGAGGGTGTTACATTCTTGTACGAGTGCATCATGGGCATGCGAGGTATGTGGCTATAGGACTGCTCGCTATTTTGTATATCCGTGCTCTGCAGCTGAGCTAGCGAGAGTATCTGACGCTTTATTGATCACAGGGCAGGGCAATGGTGCAGTTCTTGCAGATGAAATGGGGCTTGGCAAAACACTCCAGACGATCTCGCTGATCTGGACCCTTCTGAAGCAGACGGCATATGCAGGCACACCAACCATGAAACGAGGTAAATGCATATTGGATGGCTTCTCAGTTGTCGCATGTGTTGCGTCGCATACTGATTATTGGATGCAGTTTTAATAGTATGTCCTGCATCGCTTGTGACAAACTGGAAGCGCGAGTTCAAGAAATGGCTCGGAGATCACCGGATTGGAGGTAGGTGGTGTTTCCAGCAAGCTCTTGGTCCATTTTCATCACTCAATGACGCTAACAGCCCAATTTCTTCATTTGATAATGAGTGCAGTGTATGCAGTCGAAGGCACAAAGACCGATATCAATGATTTCGCAGCTGGTCGAGTATACTCTGTGCTTGTGATTGGCTACGAACGAATGCGATCATTCCAAGCCACTCTTCTCAAATCCAAGTTTGATCTCATTGTATGTGACGAAGGACATCGACTCAAAAACTCTGCGATCCAGTCATCAAAGTTTCTGCAGTCCTTTGAAACCAAGAAGCGGATCATTCTCTCTGGAACTCCAATCCAGGTTTGTTGATCTTGATTTCAGCCTTTTGATTGTATAAGCGTATTTGGACTGAACTAGAGAATGCTATTCAGAATGATCTGTCAGAGTTCTTTACAATGATTGATTTTGTCAATCCTGGCTTGCTTGGAACGCGTGCTCAGTTCAAGGTAAGAGGCACCTCTGTAACCGAGAGCTATATACCATTTGGTCTAACATCCAATTGTTGAAGCGAGAATACGAAGATCCTATTCTTAAAGGTCGAGCATATGAAGGAACGTTGACAGAGCTTGACGGAAGCAACTCGACTATGCAGCAGGTAGACATATGCTCTTTCTGACTCTGAGCAGTGATATGGTTCGGCATTAGTTGACAGATTGAAACAGCTTGTTCAGATCACAAAGCAGTTTGTACTGCGACGAACAGCAGATGTCAATTCGCAGTATCTACCAGCCAAGACTGAAATCGTTCTGTTTTGCCGCATGCCAGCTCAGCAACAGGCACTCTACAAGGCAATCGTTGAGTCGCCTATGGCTGCGCAGATCATGGATAACGATGCTGAAGATGCAGGCACAAGCAACGCGGGCAGCACGGTGCTTTCTCTCATGACTTGCCTCAGAAAATGTGCCAACACTCCCAAGTTGATTTCAGGCGATACATCAACGATGCGTCTCGACCTACCATTTAGCAAGCCAGCGATTGATAGTATGAATAGCGGTAAGAGCGCGATAGTCTGATGCTTGATTCATATAGAGTCTCTGTCAGTAACTAATTCACATACGGTATCAGGCAAACTCGATGTTCTCAAGAGTCTTTTAGCATCCATCCGATCCAAGGGAGGCAGCAAAGTAGTTTTGGTCTCAAACTGGACGTCCATGCTAGATATCTTTGAAAACCTGTGCAACAGTGCGAGGTATTCCTTTTCGCGATTGGACGGATCAACGCCATCGCAGAAGCGCCAAGAGTAAGTTTTGATATGCTTCATGCAGAGTATCTGACATGACGTACAGCTACTAAGCAGCCTGAGCTGAATGCAAATAGGATCGTCGATAAGTTTAATACGTCAGACACTTTTGTGTTTCTATTGAGCAGCAAGGCTGGCGGCGTCGGACTCAATCTATCAGGGGCATCACGATTGATCTTGTACGACATCGATTGGAACCCAAGTGTTGATCTTGTGAGTATATTTGATGCAATACAACTTGCTTTTGAACTGCATGTGATACTGATTTAACAATTGTATGCAATGTGATGTTGTGATGACGATACAGCAAGGTGTGTATTCGACCAAACTTGTATATCCGTTTTACTCTACCAGGATGTTGACGCTGGTTGTTATGCTGGTTCTTCGCAGCAATCGCACGCATCTGGCGTGATGGCCAGCGATTTCCTGTCACCATATATCGTCTGCTGACAACGGGCACAATCGAGGGTCAGTGCGCTTTGATCGATTGTGGACAGATACAGCGAGTGGCCGCTCACGATGGATTGCTGCTACTGACTGTAATCCGGCATAACAATGTGGATCTTACTAGAGCGCATTTACCAGCGACAGATTACCAAAATGTCACTTAGTGATTCGGTGATTGATGATGCGCAGACTGTCAAGAATAGTTTCTCGCACGAAGAGCTAAAAGACATCTTTACTCTCGACAGCGAGACCGATTGCTTGACCCACCAAGGTCTTGGATGCAAGTGCCAGGACAGTTCCTGGTCTGAGATGAGGATCGAAAGCGACAGCGATGATAGCAGTGGTGCGCATGGCCTCGAGCCAGAGCCTCTTGCAGACAGCACGTCAGATCAAGATGCAGGCGATGAGGCAGCAGTATCTGCAACGGAGATGCTCGAGGGATGGCTGCATTATGGGCAGCTTGAAGATGGATCTGGATCTGGATCTGGATCTGGATTCGGACAGGAGTGCACAGATCTGGATTGCGGGATTGTTGGGCAAGTTGTTTGTGGCAAGGACGCACTGGTTTCTTTTGTGTTTGCTCGGTCGTAGCAACTTGAATGAACAGACGGCGCGACTGTTGAGTCTGTGGCTGCAGTTGCAGTTCCAGTTGCAGTTGCGACTTGAATCTGGATTTCCTTTGAGATTGTTCTGTGTGCAACAACAACAACTGCAACAACAACAACAACAACAACTTCAGCATCGGCCGCAGAGGCAGCGACACAAAGCAACATGGCAGCATGGCACGACGCCGCTCATGCATCGAACAGACGGCCGTCCGCTCACAGCGCAGCCAGCGCAACCAGCGGCGTCTCGTTCACATCGCCGCATCGTCCATTCCAGCCATTCTCAAACAACATCAAGGTCGGCGCACAACATTGTGTCCGGCACTCAAGTGCAATCGCTTTGGGCTGTAGCTGACCACCGCCTCCTGCTGCAACCGCAACCAACACCACAACTTCTGCGCTTCCTTCATCAAGGACTATGTGCTGCACGAGGTGCTGGGCAAAGGCGGCTTTGGCGTTGTTTATCGCGCAGTCAGCAAGTGGAAGGGCTCGCTCAACCAAGAAGTTGCTATCAAGATGGTACGTCCTGTATTCAGCCGGCCACAGCCATCGAGCAGAGTAATCCGTGTGCTAACACAGGCCGCTGCACGGCATGCAGATTGACAAGTCGCTTATCAAGGATCCTCGCATGGCGCGCAGAGTATCTGATGAAGTTGAAATCCATTGGCAGTTGCGGCATCCTTGTATATTGGAGCTCTATAATTACTTTGAAGATGCAGAGAACGTTTATCTTGTCATGGAACTCTGCAAGAACGGAGAGCTGTTCAACTATTTGCGGAAACGACCTCTGCCAATGTCGGAACCAGAGGCGCGAGGCGTGCTTGAGCAACTTGTTCGAGGGCTCCAGTATCTTCACTCGAACAATATCCTTCATCGTGATCTGAAGCTTTCGAATCTGCTGCTGACCCAAAGCTACGACCTCGTAAGATTGCGCCGCTGTCTTGCAAGATCCCACAATTTTATCACTCAGTGCGACTGCTAATGCCATATGACATCGCTGGCATACGACTGATTTTAGAAAATCGCAGACTTTGGATTAGCTGCAAAGTTGTTTGACCCTTCTGGCGAACAAAAGACAATGTGTGGGACGCCAAACTACATCTCTCCGTGAGTGACCATACAGCTTGACTCTGCAAATACTCTTGGGTCGCGACTAAAATCCTCTTTGAATGACTGCATAGCGAGATTGTTTCGCGGCTACCTTATGGGCTTGAGGCAGATTTATGGTCACTAGGTTGCATGATGGTCACGATTTTGACAAAGATCCCACCGTTTGAAGTGCGTGATTGGATGTCTGTGGATGCTGGTTTATCACGCGACTAACGACTGCTGTTGAATGCAGAGCGACGCTGTTTTGACCACGCTTGACAAAGCCAGTAGACTGGATTATAAATTACCAACAAACATATCCAACGAAGCACGCGATCTGATTGATAGACTGCTCCAAATTGTAAAGCCCTGTTTACTTTGACAGAATGCATTCCGTGCTGTCTTTGTGGCTGACCTAGAGACAAATCGTAACCAGGATCCAAAGCGGCGTCTTCCTTTAGCTAAAGTGATCCAGCACCCCTTCTTTGATCCCTCCAAGCCTCGCCTGCGGTTATCCGACAGTTCCAGCCTCTTGCCAGATAAATCAACGATACAGCCGCTTCCTGATCAATCAAAGCATTCACAACAGCAGTCTCACCAGCCACAACAATCACAGCATTCAAAATCGATGCAGCAAACAAACAGCGCACAAGGTAGCATTTGCAGATTGCTTTGATTTGAATGCCAGCATATATGCTGATTGCACACAACATAATCCAGGAACCAGGGATCGTCAGGATCAACTCAAGCAATTTACCACAGAGCGATTGAAACCCATGAAGAAGGCGACAAAGTTGTGTACCATTGAGATCCTGCCGTCTGGTGAACTGCTGCTTGACTTTACTGGAGACAAGGCACTCTACATCATTTCGTCAGATAGTGAATTGGTACATTACGTTACTCCTGTGACTACACTGCTCATCTGTAATCGCTTTTGTTGACTCAAATGTGCATTCTAGATATCCTTTTATCAGCGGGATGGTTTTTCGCTGAATCCGCGTGCGCCTAGTGCAAGGCAATACTCGCGACGGGCTCTGCCATCGTCTTTTGCTAGCAGGTTCTCCTACGCCGCATGCGTTATTGAGCTCATTCGTGCCAAGACACCCAAGGTCTGTCCAGGCTCGCCCTGTTGGCAGCCCTACCATTGATTTGAAAAGCGCAGCTGCTGAACCCAATCTCTTTTGTGCAGATCATCTTCTATTCGCCACAAGCGAAATGTGTTTTAATGGAAAACGGACCGGTTCCTGACTTTGAAATGGCATTTCGAAACGGAATACGTGTACACATGTCTGTACTGTCCAAAGCTCTCGAGATCAGCATTCCTGCCAGTTTAGAGTCGCAGTTCAAGTTCGGATCTGATCCTGCAGCAGCAACAGCAGCAGCAGCAATGGTATCACGGCGGGGCGAATACACTGTCTACAAAGTCGATTTGACCCAACGCGCCGATCCTGTCCAACTGCCGCATGAGCTCCAACCGATATTCAAGCACGCGCAGGAGTGCCTTCGACGATGCATTGATTGCGAACAGCAGGCTGGCCCTACTGCGCAATATCCAATCATCCTAAAATCGTCTCATACACCATTCGAAGCAGCATCTACTTCTGTTTCAGCGCTAGGGTCGCCACAACAGTCATCTCGATCCGCATTCACCCATTCTGTTGGGTTACATAGCGCTGCGGTGTCAGAGAAAAATGCTCCTGTGCACTATTCCTCCCGACATATAGATCGCAATACCACAGTGCAGCCTTCTGGACTGCAGCCTTTGGACAAAGTAGCCCGTCAACTCGATCCAAGCGCAGCCTCAGTGGCCGAATCGATGTACACAGGTGCAACAAGTGGCTTATTTAGTAAATCTGATCCAACCGCAGTTGCCTCTAGTGTCTCAACCAGAGTACACACATCTGCTTTGCAGCATATCGGAATGTCGTCTGCGTCATCAACTGTGACTGGCGCCACAGCAACAGCAATCGACCCCACCAATCCAAACAACTATAGATCTGCGATGGCTGAAACTGTGCCTATGTCCGGACTTCGCAGTTCAATCAATTCTCAAACAGTATCATCAACCACTGATCACAAGAAGCCTCTCACTACCCATTTACCGCCAAGTCAACGTCAGCAGCAGCAGCAGCAACAGCAACCGCAACAAATGATCACGACCATTCCGACACACAGCACCTCTTCGACAACAAGCATCGCCAGTAATAGCTCACATGCCCAACGCTTCCAGACCGAACTTTTGGACATGCCACACGCGTTTTTGAAAGAGATTGGCTGGTGCTTCCGGTTGCCCAATTTTGGCTTCCATGTCCTGTTTAACGACGGTGCTCGCATGCTAGTTCATCCTGGCGGCACCTTGTTAGAATACTCTGCATCTACAGACGAGCCATTGATAGGGTAACTATATCTCTGTCCTCAAGAGGCTCTGTCCATATGTTTGCAACACCAACAAATGCTCCAACATACCAAACGCCAAAGAAACACTACTCATATACCAACTTGTTATCTCGTTTGTGTGTGTATATATATGCTATTCTTGAACGCAGATTCTCAATCAGCCCGAGTTTGTCACAGGAGATCAAGTTGCGACTGGCCAACTTTGCCAAGCTGGTCAAGACCATTCAACTCAAACAGACAATGAACAAACGATGACAGTCATTGCAAATAGTATGCAGATAGATCGCTCTTTTGGCTTTCTGATTCCAAGTCAGTATGAACTGCAATTCAGGCGAGTCGAGTGTCCCATATCATTCTTTCATTTGCTATCGCTCTTGCTGGTGCTATCGCTGGTGTTCCTGTTGATGATGCAAAAGATCGGGCTCGGATGTTGCGACTCAGTGATTCCGCTGGAACAGATAGATGTAGCCTTCGCCAAGATGAGGAGTTATGTCTGGGACATGCACAACCTTGTTGTCATTGAACAGAATCCATCGATCGCCTTGCTTGACATAGGCGACGTAGTGACCACAGTGCGCAGAGGTGCCGCGGTGCGAAATGAATCCAAGAAGCTGATAAACGGCAGAGCCTTGGTCGATCGCATCTGCAGCTTCGTCGGGTTAGTTTCGGTGCTCATACTGCTGAATCAAGGTTGCACTGCATCACAGCATACCATTGTTGTTGTCGCCTGCATTGGCACCGCCAGCGGCAGGATCCTCATCCATGGGATCGCCTGAATGGCTAAACAGCCAGTCAACAGCACGCTCCATATTGTTGTTCTATCAAGGACAGAGTCAGAGATTGACTGTCTTGTGCTGCTATCCAAAAGCAAGCATCCCCTCTTCAAAGCTTTGTGGTTTCGACTTTACCGTTTCGCGGAGTGCACGTTTGGCTTGCGCATCTGTGAAGCCCATATCCATCAACTGAGAGATGTCGTTTGGAGAAAGCTCGTGGCCACTTGAACCATCAGAACCCTCCAGCGGATCATCAATGTCTGCAGCAACGTAAGAAACATGAGATATCAGTTTGACTAAACCACATCACACAAAGTTATCTTGTATAGTCAATGTAAATGCTATACCCGGATCTTCCATGTGCTCAAACAGCCAGTTCATGGCGACATCTGCGCCTTTGTTGCCAGTCTTGACAATCGCACGTTTGCACCGATTCTCTGGGAATCCCATTCCAAGCAGTTGGTTGAGTGCGTCTGTATCAATCTGCGGTCCAGCACTTGCGTTTTGATCTGTAAATTGCATTGGTACGGCATCAGTCGCAGAGTGACAGGCTGAACATACATGGCTCACTAATGCAAGTGAGTGCCAATTACCATCAGGAAGGAGTTGCTCGTCAGGTTGTTTGCCTGAAGTTCTGTAGGCCGACAGATCAAGCACAGTCGGAACTTCCAGGTTAACATCTAAAAATGAGCATCCGCAAGTTGATCAGTACTGGCATACATCAGCTAGGCAGAACATCGTATCACAAATACTGTGGTACATACTCAGCTTTTCCATCACCCATGCATCGCCAAGTACAAATCGCGACATGGTAAACGCAAGCACCTCTGGGAAAGTCTTGAAACGCTGGACGCTGCAGGCGACCATCAGATGACCCATTCAGACGTCAGCGTTATATCCATGTCACCACAAACTGCTCAAACAGGAGCTTGCCGTCAGGCCAGCAGTCATATTCAACTCACAATGACGCAGATGTCTGCTGCTTGTCGTTTGGACATCCAAACTGCCGAATATCCTGCGAGAAATAGCTTTGCAGACAAGATTCAAACGACACAGACTCGTACTGTTTCTTGCCATCGACCTCGCCAATGACACGAGCAGGTACCGTAAGCGTCATTCCTATCGCAGAGTTGGATTTGTAGCTTACGCCTTCACATTCAAGGCACTGGAGACGCTGTTCCATCTTGAAACGAAACGCTGCCGAGGGATCATGTCCGGTCGCGCGTTCCTTCTGCTCGACTATTGATAGAACATGCTGCAGAAACTCTTGTGCATCCTGATGCAGGTTGCCAGCAAAGTCATAGGATCAGCAGGCAAGTCGTTGTTGAAATAGCCAGCGTATCAGTCAGTCACCTGCTGCCGCATCGTGGAGAATTCCTGGTGACCCTTGCCAACAAGGCTCTTGAACATGGATGGTGAGATGCCTGCCTGCCCACGCGTTTCGCCGTCATCATCAACAATCGGAACGCTATACCGTCCACTCAGCAGGCCATCGGCAAGCTTGCCCATTTGACAGTGGAAGCAATCTGCTGGAGTGTCGTGGCATGATTCAGCGTGAATGCTGTAGTGCTCAATATAGCGGCTCTTGAAGGCAGGCACAGCAAACAGGGTCTGCATGACTGACGCAAGGTAGCAGCTGTTTGAATACGCAGTGTATCAGACGCTGTGCTGTGAAAGTGTGGCAGTTTATGAATAAATGGGTGATCTTGCTATTTACCTGTTTCCAAGATTGGCCAGACCAGTCAGACCTGGGCCAAAGAGCGGCGTAAAGACCTTGCCATCTTCGGTCGCCATGCTGAAATCAAACTTGAGGTTCTGTTCAAGTTGCTGTTTGCAGCGGTTCCAAAAGTATCATCAGTGATCAATCCAGTTGAAATTCCTGTTTGGTAACAGCGACAAGGGTCATCAAATACACAAACCAGCTCAGCAATGCTCTTTTCGGTCTTTTGTTGCGACAGGATATTGATGCCAAAGTTCTGAAGATGCTTGCCAAGATTTGGATTGATGACTTCGTCGCCATGGGCGTAACAGAAGATATCTGAAGATAGTATGCTCTATGTCAGAAAGTTGAATCAAGCTGATCTAAATGCGAGCATGGCAATATACCTGCTGTTCCCTCTGGCGTGATCGAGCCCATCTTGACGGCAATAGGATGCTTGCTGGCATCAAAGTGAGCAAGTGCGTGGCCGTTTCCGCCGACGCCACCATACTGTGCTCGACCGCATCCCAAATTGCCACATCCTAGACAGAGCCAGAGATTCTCCTTGAGATCACAGTTGCTGCAATGAGCAAGCGCTGAGTATGTGCACAGGCGACGAGCATTGTGTAAGGATCTGTATACTTTAAACACTGCACAGACGATCAAGGCATGCGCAAACCTTTTCCTTCCAGCTTATGCGGTGCAGACTGCACGAGATCGTTTGTGTGGGAGCAAGGACGCAGAGTTTCTTCCTGCCAAGCCTGAATCTCTGACTGTTTCTTTGCAGAAAGTGCTGCAAGTACGCCATCTACGCTCGTGCGGATCTGGATCGGTGTTTAGAGATGCATCAGCGGGGTTAGACGCACGGCTATACTGCAGGTCGCTAGTCTGTATGAACATTCGCTTCGCACCTTTGGCAGTGTCATATCAACCTCGACGCCGTCCTGGCTGCAGGCCAAGCAGAGCACACGAGTAAAAGTGTCGTACTTGAGCGACTCATCCTCCTGCTCGATCGCCAGCTTGGTGATTTTGGAAGGCGGCTGTGTTTCGTTCTGATGAATCCGCCGTTATTCGAGTGTTTTGTTTGTAGCAGAGGAGCAGGGATCTCTATTTGTTAGACTGGAGCTATGAAGCGACAATCGCCGGCAGGACCGGAGAGTGTCCGCAGAACGAGCAGCAGATGATCGTGGGGGGGAACACCGACCCTTGGCTTTTTGACGCGGCGGATGTTCATCACAAGCGGATGTCCGGCCTTGCGGTGGTGCAGCCCAGCGTGGTTTCTCGCAGCAGCGCCGCAGCCGCCGTTGAAGCATGTCAGACACACGTTGATGCCGTGGGCTCCGTCCTTGGGTCGCAGCATCAAGTCAGCAATAGAAACAGTCGCTGGTCAAGCAGCGCCGCATTGCTCTGCGAGCGGGGGGAAGGGGAAGGGATCTTGAAGGCGCACAGACGATCAAGGCATAGTGCGCACCTGCGTCTCAAAGCAGAGCGTGCACTCCTCTTTGAACACCCGTGTGGCGGGAGTGGGAGTTGGCAGACGGACGTTGGCGATGTGGCTGCAAGTTGCCATGTTTGACCCTTGTCGCTGTTGTTGTTGCTGTTGCTGTTGGTTTTTGTTGTTTTGTCGTGAAGATCAACGCATCGCAATGAAACAAAGGTTGCAACCACATGCGATTTCCCATCTTGCTTCTGCCAATGCCAATGCCGATGCCGATGGCGCTGCTAATGCCAATACTAACGCCAATGCCATCGACCCATCGTACATCTACTAACACGCTCATCATGTTCTACACGTTGCTAGAAAGAAGGAAGTAGAAAAAACAGCCAAAGACATCCATGCCAAAATAGGCGTTCCTGTCGCAGATCCAAAGCTGCCATCACCAGTTATCGTCGAGCCGCCACTGCCTCGCGTGTCATCGCTTTCTGACAGCTTGCTCAGCCTGACAACAGAAAATGCGCTGCAGGATATGCGAGACAAATTCATCGAGCGCGAAGCTGCAGATCAAAGGTCTTGCATTTCATTGCTTATATCCAGCCTGCTTTCGCGTAAACACACAATGCTGACGATACTCCTTCTCCATCTCAAACAGACCAGAATTCGCAAAGCTGATTGTCATGCCCAGAGTCAGCCATCTCAATACAAACACGAGTCAAAAGAGCATGCTTGGATACCCCACATCCCGACGGCCTCTCAAAAGACCCTCGTTCATCTCTAATGAGAAAGCCGCACAGCCAACTACAAAAGATCACACTAAACAGACTGGCACTTCAACGGAGCAGTCACTGGCATCAAAAGATATCGCAACACCAACAACCGAATCAGCAACTCGTGTGGCATCCATGGTCAATCTTGATTCAAAACTACTTACCACCTCCGATCAACGCCAAGATCGAACAGGTTCTTTGGCAGTCGCTGCGCCAGATGTGGGAGAGCTACTTTCACCTTTGGCAGGCGGTCCACAAGCAGTTCGAAGCAGTTTATTGATGCCGCGCCACAGTTTTGCAAAAGCACCAACCGGTAGATTGGACCATCGCGAGTCTATCATCAGCACGCTTATCGCCAAAAAGATCAGGAACT
>JH392959.1:79591-92055 GCA_000235945.1 Homolaphlyctis polyrhiza JEL 142
TTGGTCGATATCAATGGCTCTGCACGTCGATGCGGATGCGGTATTCCGTTGACTGGCCGCCGTTGGTGTAGCAGAAGACTAGGTAGTTCGTTGCCGCTTCTTCTTTGACGACGTCGACGGGGATCGTCAGAGGTCGGCGTCGCTTGTTGCCCGAGCCGCTCGACATGCTGTTGCTCAATGGCCTTGTGTTTGGATTTTGCTCAAAGGGTTTGTTTGGCGGGTCCTGGATGCAGACAGGATGGCTGGGATGTCCAGACTCGGTGGTGGCGTCAGACCCTGTGCAGCTACTAAATTCTGTAACTAGCGCCGCGAGGATGTCGTAGAATTGAAGGATGGCGCAGAAGGTCGTCTCCAGACCCTGGCTTTGTTGCTGCAAAGGTTGCTGTCACTGTTGGCACAAACGCGAACCAGGGTTAATTCCCATGTTTTATTGGAGTTAATATCGTGCTGTTTCTCTGGCGCTGGGAACCCAGCGTCGGACAGCAGCATCTGGCAGTGCTTGTTAGATACAGGGATAGCCAAACAACATAAATGCATGCACGCAGGTCTGCTGGCTTGCTGGTTTGCTTGCTTGCTTGCTTGATAGGCAGGTATATTGACTGTGGGGATCAGCTCAGACTCTGCGTCACAACAAAGTCCTCAAGCAGACACTTGCCGTTGCCGTCCAGGGCAAACCCATACCAATCACCCAATCCAGCTGGCTCAATGTCAAAGCCGCGGCATCGCACGTCAATGTTCTTGCGGACAAAATGTGCCTGTGCTGCATGCTTGTACTCGCACTTGAGAAAGGGATTGATTTGTGAAAGATGATCGCCCCTGATCTTGACTCGAATGATATCATGTTTTGCACTCTTGTTCTCGTCCTGTACAACTCGTGCGGATGGGACAGGAGGCAGCTTTTCAGGTGTCATCCCGAGACTTCTAACGAGTCGTATGATTCCATTCATAAGATTACGGTTTGTATTGTGGATTAGAAACTGTTCCTTTGAGATATCAAAGTAACCGTTGCCGTCAATATATCCTGCGAGAATAGCGAGACGCACTTGGATCGATTCACGTAACAAATCAATAGGAACGTGCTTGCTTTTCAATAGACTGTATCCATCAAGCAGAGTGCGAAACCCATCTCCAAGGTCAACTTTTGATACAAAGTTGCCCGCTGCAGTCTTGTGTACACCAAGATCTATGGCAGAGTTTGGCACACCACTGATACTCTGAGCACATGTTTCCAGCTCTGTTAGAACTGCAGAACCCGTTTGGTCTGGCTTTGTGTCACTGCTGCGAATCACGCTGACAATCGACGCGTTTTTGGTGCCGGTTGCCAGCCAAAAGCCAATAGCCCAGGCACTTTGTTGGACAAGTGCGGGATCAATGCTATCAAGAGTGATATCGCTGCGTGACCCAGCAGTGATGCGTGCAATGCGTTCGACAAGTGGCTGTATGGGAGCTGACCAGCAGATAGACTGTGCCTGGCGCATCTTGAGAATGCCGACTGCCGTTTTGGAAAAGGCACTGTTGATATCGGCGGCTGTACATACAAAGTCTAGTGGTGCCCATGTATCCTCAAGAAGTCGCTGAACTTCTGCCTGCGCATCTTCCGCTGACGAATAGCGCGATGACACACGCACTCGTCCAGGCACCAAAGTCTTGCTTTTGCCTCGCGGCATGAGTGTCCACGATTGCACAACCCATGTTCCTTTAGATGCTTCTGTGCCCTGTGCTTTCCCTTGTCCGGCCGCTGCTTCTTCATCCACTTCGCTGCTCCGCGCTCCCTCGATCTTACGCATAGATGGCTTGGCTTTGATCCGCACGACCAGCGGATGATGCAACGTGCACTCCCACTGCACTCGCAGATCGCTATGGCTCTTGATACGCACAAGCTCGGAACGTCCGCTTCGAAGTGTTCCGTCCAGAACAGTTCTTGGACTTGAATCATCCCCCATCAACACATCTCCCTCAACAATATCCTGCACAGCCTTGATGCTGCCGTCGTACATTATAAACTTTGTGTTGTGGCCCCATCCGCCTGCTTTGGTAACTTGGCTTGCTCGTTCGGTGGTGTTCGCAGCAGAATCGCTGGGCTGCTTTATGCTATGCATCGTCGTTGAGTATGGACGGAATGCTTTGGGAATGAGTGTGCTTCGTGATCGCAGGTTCGCTTGAGCAGAGCTGTGACTATTGTTGGTGTAGAGGCATCGCTGCATTATGCCTGAGCATCTTGGAAGCGGCGGCAGCCTGTGGAATCGAGACCATGAACCGAGCGCAGCCATGTTGCGAGTGTGTGATTGTTGCTCGGTCACAAAAGTAGATTGGCGGTGAGCGAATGGATATTGTTGGCGACAAAATCTGTAATCAAAACTCATTGTGAAAGTGTCTCTTTATCATCCAGATTCGCATTCACATAACGGTCAACCAAAACAACGAAACAGCATGCCAGTGCGTCTAAATACATAGTTCTGATTTTCGGGCGATATCATGCTCTATACAATCCACAATACAACAAGGCATAACCTCAAACGAGCATTTGCGGCGGCTGTTGCTTGTGAGGAAGTGGAGATTTACATGATCGTATCTACTTGATTGAAGTCTATCCAGAGCTAAATCAAGATATAGACAGCTGTAAAATGCAACACGATTGCAATCATCTGTCGCTTTTGCGATTACGAAACTGATAGGAAACCTTTATTCCTTTGACTCCTTTTTGATCTGCAGATCAAGAGCATTGATCGACTGCTCAGTCGTGATATTCTCAAACTGGGTCATCTGGTGCATCTGCATGGCTATGCGGCAGATGGCATCCGTCCATGCCTGCGCCTGATTAAAAGAAGATCTCAGCCAGTGTTAGCCGATCCTTTTCTGCTTATAGACATCAAAAAAACTCTTTGTATCATCCGCCATCTCATACCTTGGACTTGCTCGCAAAACTCAGTAGTATGACACCGCCATTGTCAAACGTCATTCTGCAAATGTTCTTGCGACCCATATCATCAGTATCGAACGCTTTAATACCGGCAAGGTTCTTGAGATGCACAAATTGAACCACCTGATGAACGTGTCAACCAATCAGATTGGATCCGTTGTATTCAAAACAAGAGTGTGTGTGCTTACTGGCGGCGATATAGCTGCCGTGTATCTGATCACATTCATAGGTTTGCCAATGAGCAAGAGCGAAACACCGCGCCACTGCTTGAACCAACCATCCATAAGCATGAATCCTAAAAGTACAATAGCAAAGCTACCGCTGTTAGCATTACAGACAAACATATGCATAGTATGCAACTACTGATTCGATTCTTGCCTTGGGTGATCTTTGCCTTTCCGCTACGCATGTCCTTGTAAGCAGCATCCATTGATTCTATAGCCTGCACATCGACATTGATCGCAACCTTTTCGGTATGGCTGCCGCTAACAACTGAGCTCCTCTCGCGCGATCCCGTCGATCGTCGCATAACCTTTCCAAACACATTAGCAGTTTTTGAGGTACCCTTGCTCATCTTTGCATCCACAACAATCCAAACTGGTTTGAGGATGAGCAGTCCAACGACACATCCGACACATCCAATCGCGGCACAGGCTTCAACAACAAACTGTGTGGCAACAGTGCTGTTACTTCCAAGCTGTGCCAGCGACAGCAGCGATGCAACTGTAATCACAAATGCAGCTCCAGCATTGTCGCTGCCGTTTAGAACCGTATCTGGAACGTGGCGACACATGTAAGTGATTCGAAAGGTCTGAACAATCATAAGTGATACGTAAACGGCAATCAGGATCATTAGGTTCTGGACGGTTGTCGTTGCAGTGCATGTCCAGTGGTAGCTGCCAGATAGATCGTCATAAACGGATGCGCTTTGCATGGGGAACTGTCCCTCAATGACTGCGAGAATGATCTGGATTGGTTTAATCGTATGATCAGCCTGCATCAACACGAATGATGGAGTGCTCTATTGAATGAAGACGCGGATACTACTTACAATAATGGGTATGGCAAGCAGTGCGATGGGCATCGGGGTAAACTTTGACTTGAGGCCTCCAACAAGGCGAGCCAGGAAACTCTCGTCATTCAACGTGTAGACATCATAAACAAACTGGCTCTGGATAGATGCATGCTTGTCAGACTACGATGACCCTTTAAATCCTCGAGTTTCAGCATCGCTATATACATAAGTAGCTTGCCTTGATGATTATCGGTCCAAGGATGATTGCGAAACCCAAAGGTGCCGGCCAAGGTCGCAGTTTGCAGCCAAATACTTTTTCTTGACCAACAAGCGTCAGGGTATTAAGCAGAACGACGATTGCACCAATCTGCACAATCAAATCAGCCCCTTTTTAGATTTCTACTCAGAGTTGATTGGTCTGCCTATTGATGCAAGACTTACGCCCTGAATAAGCGTAAATATCCACATCTTGCGAACATAGTTTGCGTAGAGTACTATTCCGATAATTGTGCATAGCACTTCGATTAACGATAAAACTGCAATGTCGTATCACATGTAATGATGTTTTTTGTAAGTGATACAAGTCCGGAATGCCACAGATCGCTTCAACCCTCTTCGCCATGAAGCATTCAAGCAAATGCCTTCATAACTCACCATGAACCGTGCGTGCTATGGCGCTTTCCCATGCCACATAGTCATCGACGGGTTCAGCAAAGTCCTTTGGTACGTCGCTGAAAGATCTGTTATCGCGACCAGACCTGATAAGCCAAAAACAGTTGGCAGAGTCAGTGATTAGAGCTCAAATTCAAGAGAATCATGAGACCTGACAGCTCATCTACAGTCACTCGCCATAACCAATTTGACGGAGTTGGTGAAAACAGCGTCGGCTCGCCGGTTGTACTATTAAACTGGATCGTGGCTGCACGCGAGTACAGGGCATTGCTGATCGTTAATCCACGAGACTGGAGAGCGACCATCTGTCCTGGATTCAGATCTCCCGTGTTTGGAAAGATTTGGGCAGTGGTCAGGGAGTTAGGCGCGAGTGTCGCAATAACCGAAGCAATTCCGCTGAGTGTAATGAATGGTGACAGCGAGTAGTTTGCAAGAGCAGCGCCATTAGAGCCTTGTGCGGTAATGACCTGCACATTAGCAATGCTTGAGCGCGTTAGGACTCTAATACTACATCTGGACCCAAAGGCAATACAATAAACTGGTTCACCTGCTCCCACGATTTTGCGAGTGCCATCATTCCATCATATCCTGCCATGGAATAGTATGCTGGGATAGTATTGGTGCCTGGATCATCATAAAAGAAGCTAACGGGGGAATCTGGTTGAGTTATATCTTGTTCGCTAGGATTGATATCTCGATAGAGACCGATTTCGTTTGCAAGAGTATAGTTTAAAAACGTATGGAATCGTGGCAGCCATTGATAGTAGTATTGAGAAGTGTACGAGGCAAGATCGCCATTATAAACAGTCACACCACGAAGCACGGAGGGATCAATCGGAGTATCTGCTGATAGGATTAGCTCTCATAGAGTCACAATAGAGTAAACAAGTTAAAAGCACACAGTGATACGAACCCCATCGAAGCTGAATCGATCCATCTGTTGCAATATCGTTTTGAATGGCACTCCACACTGCATAGACTTAAGCTTTAGCGTTGTGTCCAGCCAGGAATAAACAGGTTGATTGTTTTTGCTTACCGTAATTGCTACCCCAGAGCCCAGTTCGATTGGCAGCCATGACAACATCCATGATCTGAGAATCCGCACTCACAATCACAAACACATGGAGCTTTGTTGATTTGAGAAACTCAAAGCTACTCTTGATCTGAGGGTAGTACATTAGAGAGATGGTTGGGTCGTAATCAGCCAAGTTTGCGCTTGCCAAGATGCTGATGCCATGGGCTGGGAACGCTGTCTTGACTAGCTTTGCGATGATAGGGTACGTATAAGAAACCGCGGAGATGAGACCGGTGTGCGTCCAACCAAAGTACTTGAAGTGTGAAATGGCAGACGATATCATGAGAGCGAAGGAGACAAGATATCTGGCGACGCAGCCAAGGCGTATGATGTCAGGATAGGCCACACTGCAGCAGTGGGGGTGCTGCAAGAAGATAAATGGGAAGAATGGAAAGGAGGGGGCGAGATGTAGAAAGTGAAGGGATACCTGAAGAAGAGAGGATAGCTGTTGTTTTCAAGAACGCGCATGCATGGTAAGTACCAACACATCCAAATCGACAGGGTAAACTCGAACAGCAAGCGCGTCGCTTACAGAGCTTTGTTTGCCAGCACTGGGGACACAGAATACGGCGAGAAGTGAGGATACTGAAACCATACATTAGACTATGCATCTCATCTGGTGGTATTCTGCAGCTCAAGCACAGTGAGATATTTACCTTGAAACACACGAGCCCATGCGCAGCCATGGTAGAGCTGGACATGGCGCTCGCGAACGCGATTTGTTGACCACTATCACACACTGTTGCAGAAGCATCATAAAGTGCGGCCAGTCCGTGACTTGGCGAGTAAACGTTTGCACGATGCAGCACGATAGTAACATCTTGGAGAATATCGCTGCGGGAATTCAGTTCCGAAATTGCCATATGGACACCTGATGTGGAAGAATAAGCGCTTCAGCTATCGAGGGCATTGTGACCCAAGCCAAGGTCTGGCAGACGCGCTGTGTTTGGTCACAATTACCGAAATAGACTTGGTCGCCAATGTACTGGTTTTCGTCGGCAACAATAGTGATACCGACCGTGTTTGCGGTCTTGTTCATGGACCTTGCAGCATGGACGCTGGTTGACGAGGCGAGCCAGCCCAAAAGAGGCAGCATGCCCTTTATCCAGACCATCAATGCAGGAGATTGGGTTAAAGAACAAAGGAAGAACTGGGATGGAATCTGGAACAGTTTTGGGTCGAAGAACTCGGTCTTTTCAGCCGATCGTGTCAGCACAATTTCCACTGAATTCAAAGCATTGACAGCAAGCGTCCGCTGTCTATCCGACTCGCCCACAGCCGCGCGCACTCTCGCACACACACAGGCAACCAGCCAGGATATCTATTTCCATCTGTATTTCCATCTGTATCTAAAACTCTGCTCCCTGAATGGCCGTAAGCCGCCTCGCCGCGCTGTTCAAGAGCCGCAGCAACAATGGAAGCTCAAGTTCGCGGGATTCCGACCGCGGCCGCCAGCGCCGTTTGTCCACATCGTCGTCTGTCGCTTCCGCTGAATCTTGCGGCTCGCTCCAAGTCGCTGCATCGCCCGCAATCTCGCAGCTGCCCGCCATGGCGCTGGCGCACGATATTCCTGCAGCACAGGCACAGGCAGCGGCTCGCCAGAATGAAGGCGACGATGCTTTGGACGCTGCAGGCAAAGTGGCGGACACAATGGCGCAGACTTCACTGCACGCTCCAGTGCCGCTAATGCAGATGCACAGCAGCATCAGTGCCGTGGCAGCCAGCGATATGGATGCCGTCGATGGCATCAACGCAACGATGGGTCGCTCCGCTTCCTTGCATCATCTGCATGCGCTGCATCCACTGAGCTCGCTGGATTCGATGGATTCGCTGGATTCGCCAATCGCCAGCGCACCAGCATCGAAAGAGTCACGTGACGCTGCTGCTGCTGTTGCTGTTGCTCCGCCTGCTGCCGCTTCTGCTGCTGCTGCTGCTCTCAGTCGCTCGCTGGATCTGAGTCTGAGACTAGATCTGGATCTGAATGCATCTGCTTCACCCGCCACGGCGCCTGCAGTGCCATCTGCACCTGCACTGCCAGCGCATCTCGTCAATTCTTCCTCTGCCTTCACTCGCAATCCATCCGTCCATACAAGCACAAGAAGCACAAACTATCCAGGCGGCAGTCCTGCGTTTCCAACATCGCCCAGCATCTCGGCATTCGGCATGCAGACCAGAAGAGGCTCGTTGCATCACACCGATGGCGATCGTACTGTCGGTCACGGCATTTCGCATGCAGTCATATCTGCTGCTGCTGCTGCTGGAACTGGAACTGGAACCATTGGCTTGTTGCCACGCAAGCTTTCGACATCGCAGGCACATGCTCCTACAAATCCATCTGCGCTCGCTACATCTCCGGTGCTGGTCTCTGAGATGTTGCCATCGTCTTCTTATCCTGTAGACAAACGAAAACGTAACAGCGTCACAAACACCTTCTCGCAACCTGATCTCGCTCGTGTCTCCAACGCTGTCCACGCATCGCTCGCAACAGTCTCGGATGCTCTCGCCACTCTTGAAGCTGCAACCAACCAACTCGAATCTATTGTTGCCCAGCGTAAATTGCTGCATGACCAAGAGGCTAAACTGATCCAAACAAGCCAAGTTCATCTGCGATTGCTCAAGCAGCAGCAGATGCAACTCCAAACTATTCACTTTGGCGCGCTCCAGCAGGACACGCTTGATGGATACCGTGGTGACGTCGAGACTGATGACACTACTACCACATATACGTCAACGGTTTCGTCTTCAAGTGCAACAGAGCAGCACGAAAGCATGCACGTTAACCAGAACCATCGCGTTCCTCTCGTTGTGTCGCTGCAGCCACATCAACAAGTGCGTTTGCAGACTCAAGATCATCACCTGCCCTTGCACCTGCAACAGCAACAGCAGCAACAGCAACAACAGCAACTGTCATCAATGCAACACCAGCAACTCTCACTACTTCAACAGCAACATCGCAGCGCAGATCAGTACGAAAAACTGCGAAGAGGACAATCTTCACCAACACCGCTTTTAATACACCCCATCTTACATCTACCCCAAGACGCTGGGTTCTCAAGCTGCTCTGACGATCCAACAGCAACCATGTCGCCATCGACGTTTCCTCAACATTTTGGACAGGCTTTTGCCACTTCAACGACATCGCCTCGCATGACCTTTGGCAAACCACCAAAAGAAATGCAGACTTCAGAAGATGCGGAAACAACTACCCAAGAGGGAAACGAGGAGACTGATCATCGCCATCGTCGGGATGAAAGCTGCTCGCGTCAGTGGACGCAGCGCGATGATGGCAAGCAGGGTGCAAAAGCTAGTGATGAGGCAAAACCTGCTGACAATCGTGCAGCTGCTATCGCATCTTCTGATGTTCCTGTTTCTTCTAAACCCAACCGCCGATCGGCGCTGCTTAGTTTCTTCCAAACAGGCCGCTCGCTTATTTCCAAACACATTTCCCAAGCATCATGACTTGTGAATATTGATTACCAACTATTGAACATGTCCCGTAATTTTTTGTTTTATTGGTTGGTTGTTTTCGGGTGGATTTTGCAAGCCAGACATAGCGAATGAGTTGGGGGATGGAGTGAGAATGTGAGCTTGTATAATGCCAGTCAGGAAATATATCTCTTGCTCCTCTGTGTTCCATTTGCTATCTCCTTGCACAAGATCAACGAAAACTCATATGACAGCAACTCAGAACTGGACAAGAAAATAGATCATGAAAAGCATCGCATGAAGACCAACAGGAGAATCTACTCCTTCTTCTTCTTGATTCGACGGACGGCAGAGTACGTGACTGGAGTGACATTGCCGTTGGCAGTTTGGTTCGCAAACACACCGCTTCCAGTTGGCGAGAATCCGGGTTCGGATTTTGATGAGAATGATGAAGAAGTCGTCGTCGTTGTTGTGGCTGCTGCTGCTGAGGATGTTGTCGTTGTTGCTGTTGATGCAGCAGGTGCAGTGGCTGGTCGAGTCGATCGCTTCGAGAGATCGTACATCTCGTGTTCATCTGATCCAGATGCAGCAGTGCCATTCAAGCTGCGGAATGATGAGCTGATGCTTTCGCGTGCTTGTGCTATTGTTGGATGGCTCATCAAATTCTCAAATGTAAGACCCCGATCACGCATGTTGTCAGAGACCTGCCGCCTGACTTCGCCTGTGGCAACTCGTGCGACTTGGAACAGCGGACCAGCAAGATTTGTTCGCCAAATGCCGTAGGCAACTAGATCAAAGAACAGATGCAGTGTCAATGCTGGTCAGTTGCCATCCTTTCCACAACCACAATCACAACCACAATCACAACCGCAGCAACAGAAACATAAACAACAGACACTCACTCAGAAGCGTCAAGGCCAAAAGCGCTGTAAGCACTGGATTCCACAACACCGTCATCAACTCGTTCCATCCAAGCGCAATCGTCATCATAATAAACCAAGGCGGAATGCGTGCCGTAGTGGCCACAGTAGACCGCTTGGCTTCCATAAACTGGTTGTGTGCCTCGCGGTTAAACGAGATCCGCGCTTCTTCTTGATCAGCAAGCGAGATGAGTACAATCGGGACTTCATGGATCTCCTTTGCTTCGACAACATCCTTGTCAATGTCAGAAATCTCGACTCTGAACGCGGACAGAAGCAAAAGAAGATCCTCGGCCTGTGTATGTATACAGATAGAATGATATTGATATTAGCATGGATTACAACGGTCGACAAACGTGGCTATTGCTGTGGCTTTCCCCTATTCGGCATATCCATCCAAAGTGTCTCTATTTTTGCAATGTCAGAGCCAATTACCTGGCTGCTCGCTAAGCCAAAGATGGCATCGATATTATCTGTCGGAGACCAAAACCTCGGAATTCCACTATCATCGTACCGAAATTTGCTTTCGAATCGCTTTCGAAGCTTGTCTGCAAGCTGCTTTTCTCCAATCTCTCCTTGAATTGTCTCGATCAGAATATCCCATACATGCACTTTCATCTTGATCACTTCATCCCTGACAACTTGCGGCGTTGCATCAAATCCATAGAGACTGTCGGAGAGCGTTGTTGATACTGATCGCGAGACTTTGTTGAAAGTCTTGAGAACGTCATCCCAAAGGTACTTGGATGGCTTGCTGAACAGATCCTTGACAGGATGCTTGAGAAGCGTAGCAATATCCGAGTCGAGTTTTTTCGTCAACCTGTCCATTGCTTCTGCGCGTTTCTTTGTGCATTCTTGCGCCAACTCTTCCTGGAACAGCGAAAGCTGCTCATCAAATGCCCAGCCCGCAACAGGGATGACGGCTGATGTTGCACCGTTTTTGAAAAGCGCCTCGGCTTCCGCTGCAGCCTGCTTCATCTTTTTGGCAAAGTCTGCCGAGTCTGCTTTCAGCGAAGCCTGTTGGATTGAGACCGTTGTGGTGTCAGTACATGATAGTCAAACGAGAGATCTGTAGTCGTGCGATATGACTCACGTTTATCAAGTCGTCAAACAGCAGAATAGCCTGCTTGTGTAGATTGCGCAGCTGCTGAACAAACAAGACTGACAGTGCCGTGTACATTTGATGTGAAAATTCGCCTCGCTTAGTCTTGTAGACTGCCGCATTGTAGCGCGATGCATCCTTATCGAAAGCGTCTGATCAATTCACGATATTGTCAGCCTGGAATGATCGCGAAACAGCAACACAGTAATGAGCAGAGAAAAGATAGCAATATACCTAGACATGACTGAGTGAGCGACTGCATAGTCGGACCAAGATCAGCGACAACGTTTCCAGTATCAAGTTTGTATCGTAGTGGCTTAACGTCCGCCACAAATCGCTCATAGATAACTTTGCTGATTTCATCGCATCGGAACTGTGCAAGAAGCTCTTGCTGTGTCGGCAAGTCCAAGTCACGGTTATTGACTATTTGCTCCCAAACAGACTCGGCAAAATGAGGAAATCCGTCAATGGGGATTCGCTTGTGGTAAAAAGGCTTGAAAATGTATCCAGGATCAGATTTGTTGTAGAACCGCTCTCGCAGCATTTCGACTTTGGCTTCGAAACCTTCAGAAGCATAGATTTTATGAGGCACGCCAATGTACTCAAAGTCGAAAAAGTCGGTGATACGAGCGCTCTCCATGCCAGTTGGCTGACGTATATCAGTGTCATAGTTGTGTCAACACACTGCTCTAATAGAGTCGCTTCATCGCACATGCGGTGTGATGTGTACAGTCCTTACTTTGATCAGACCTTCCCAGATGCGCTTCAAGTCATTGATCAGGGTATCTGCGAGCTTCTGAAGCGGTGTTCGGCCCGTAAAGTCGCGCAGCACAAAGAACATGCATGTCTTGGGTGATCTATCAACAACATGGATTCAAGCATCGTTACTGAACTGCTCAGAGCGATGAACAAAAGCCAAACTGGCGGAGAAAAGCAAAAAGTATGCGCTACCCTTGGCGTTGGAACAGTTGCAAGTTGACTTCCATGACGGTTTTGAGCAATCCCATGTTCGCACCATTGTACAAGCCGACTGATTGTTCCCACATATTCACAATCAATACCTCTGCGACAGAAAGCGAGAAGAGCGCACTCTTGCGCTCAAAATCCTGATCTTCGCCACGCTCGCGACCGTCAGTTCCCTCAACATCCATGACAAGTGTGTTGCAGCCGCGAGCTTTTGAGATCCAAATGCCGTGCGTTGTTTGCTGGCGGATACTCTCGTCCATGACGTCGAAGCCAGTTTGGAATAGTCGATTCAGCAGCGTGCCTGAGCATCATGATTAAGAGATTCTGTGTCAGTGATCTGGTGCTCGGATGATGATCAGATGACGCTC
>JH392960.1:34601-47343 GCA_000235945.1 Homolaphlyctis polyrhiza JEL 142
AATCACAGACACAGCTGCTTTGGCCAAGTGCGGCGTCCAAAGCAATGGCTTATTGGCCGATTGCACACACCACTCGCCACCGAATGCTGACCACAGTATCTGCACTGCCTATGGATCAATACTCGGACCATCTGTTGTGTGCATGTGTTGTATGGTGCTGTGCGATACTGTGTGGTTGCTGGTGCACGACTCTCCATGCTGCATCGACACTGAATGACCAGGAATCGTTGGCGCAACAATCCACGGCCCATACTGGATGCTTGGAATGCGAGGTCTTGATGTCGTATTCGGAGCATCACGAAGGGCAGGACCAGTTCTTGCCAAGGCGATCGCGTCACAGCTGGTGATCACGCCACCGTTTCTCGTCATGTTTCTATCGCTCGGCGCATACCTGGACGGCCAAGATCCCCTTGCCAGAGTCCAGCAACGATTTGCCACAATTTGGTCTACAGGTTGGTGTATCTGGCCGACACTCTCCATCATCAACTTTGGGTTTGTGCCGCTGCAATGGAGGTTGGTATATATCAATCTATGCGGTATTGGATGGAACACGTATCTGTCGTTTGCGTCCAACTCTGGCAGATGACCACCCACCTCCCTACCCCTCCCCCTTCTTACAATCACAATAATAGATGGCATGCACCATTAGTGGAATACAATTCTGTGTATCAGCAAACCGAGTCAGATCAGATCTCCATAGATTGAAGGATCCACACAGAAACACATGGCGACGCCGTGCATGCGTCCCGTTGGCAGACATTTACAGTCTTGTATTTACAGTTGTCGATGGTTTGCAGAGGATATGGATGCAGGCAGGTTGCTCCCGCACGCTGAGCCACATCTAACAGTTTCTGCTGCTTGCATTCAGCGTTCAAGTTGGATCTGCACGAGTCTGTTGCTTGACCTCAGGTGCATTCTCTTTAAGGACGGCGATGGTGTTGTCAGACATTTTGAGTGAATATGAGAAGTAGAAAAGCGACAACCCCGACAACCGACTTTATTTCTTGGATTGAGACAGCATTTTGCGGAAATCATCTTGCGACTTGCGTGTTGGCGGCTGCATATCAACGTCAGCATCGGCATTAGATGCACCAGTCGTTTGTGGCGCAGATGATGATGACGACGATGATGCAGGCGTTGTCATTTGAAGAACGCTGCGACGTGCCTTGGCCGAAGCACCACCCACAGATCCCGAAGATCCCGAAGATCCCAGACCAGTTCGGTTTTTGAGTATTGCAGATCGCGGCGTGAATGCCAAAGCGCTTTTTGCTGTCAGATCCTGCTTGGTATCTGTCATTGGTTTACGCTGGTTGCCTTTGGGATGGTGTTGTGTATCCTTGCGCTTGTTCTTGCGCACCGATGGATCAGCAATGGTCACTGCCAACAGGCTGTCCTGGAACTTGGTACCGTTGAGAGAAAGCGCTGCTTTGGCTTCATCCTGCATTCACAATATCCAGACAGTCAATCAATCTGAGATATCGTGATGTAGTAGTCGCAGATGACAGTATGGAATGTATTGGTATACCTCTTTCTCATACTCGACAAACGCGATTCCTTTGGCGAGACCATCATCGTCCAGTGGAATGCGCACTACCATTCAAGATGCACCAAGTTCCTGTCAATACACAGCAATGCAATCAAGCATCAACGCAAAGAGTATGTAGAACAACCCACCCTGAACTGTGCCAAACTATACAGTTCAAGTCAATCAGCATTCAAAGTCGTCAGTGTCTATTTTACAGTCAAGCTGGAGCAACAACCACTCAACCGAAGCAAAACATACCTGCGAGAAGAGAGTCTGCAGCTCCTGTTCGGTGATAGTTTCGCCAAGTCCTGCCACAAACAGCCTCTTGGGGTCGGCGACGGGTGCTCTGGCCATCAGTGTTATACCAACCGCAAGAAAAGGACATCGTAAGTCGTCTCGCGTCGTCGTTTCAATCGACTATTGATCTGTAAAAGACTTACTTTCTTAAACTTGGATCCGATATCGCAACTCTGACCCGGCGATCAGTTCCAACTTCCAAGACACGACCATCCATGACAAGGCTCTTGGTTGCAGAGGCTTCTGTCTCATATTCGATGTAGGCAAACGCAATGGTCTTGCGCTTGCTCAAGCGAATGTCTCGAATCTTGCCAAACTTGGGACAAGGAAACATATCAACGTTGCGGCAATACAAAGCAAGTCAGTGCGATCCAAGTCAAGCAGTAGAAAAGGTAAGATGGCGAGGGATAAGGGTTGTGATTGATGCTAGACAAAGTCTATACACCTCTGAGAAGGCATCGCGCAACTGCATCTTGTGGACGCTTGTCGACAGATTAGATACATAAATCATGTTGGGCTCTTGAGTCTCAACAAAGTCCCAAACAAGCTTGGCAGGCCGGCATCGCAGTGGTGCAATCGATCGACCATCAATAGCAATGTTGCCACCAGTTGCAATAGTTCTGACAGGTGCCACTGATTCAAACTCGACGAAAGCTTGGGGCTCGCCAGACTCTGCATCAGTGTCGATGATGATATCGGCAATGGCGCCATACTATGCATGTTTGGAAAACAGATGCAATGACAGAATCAGGTCAGTCATTCGACTATGAAGTAATCAGCTAAACACAAACGAATGATGGCCGATACCTTTTTGAAGATGGATTGAAGCATGTCTACTGTCGTGTTTGGCGAAATGCCACCAAGGAAAATCATGTTGCCGGCAAGCTTGCTGCACAGCGAGGAACATAAATCAAAGTAAATGCGAGTTAGAGTTGATCTTTTTGGTCAGATGTCTGCTTCATATCGCAGGCCCTTTACCTGCTGATGACTTTGTACTCTGAGATATCAGGCTTAGCAACTGGCGCTGCTTGCTGAGGCAGTTCTGTTTCAGTCGAATCTGGTTATACAAAAACAAGTCAGTGTTATCAGTCGCACAAACTGAGCTGATCTTAGTTTGACGCTCATACCTTTGAGTCGCTTAGCAGCTGGAGAACTCGCGTCATCTTCAGTGTCATTTTCAGCGGGACGCTTGGCTGCACTGCTAGAATGTTGAACATCGCGAGTTGCATGCAATGCCAAAGTGTCTTGAGCAGCAGCAGGTTCCATCGGGACATTCACTGGAGCATTGTCTTGCACGGTATTCTCCACAGGCACACTAGAATATCCATTGAGCGTTCCAGGATGCTGCGGGAACAACTGTTAGTGTTACTTGCATTGTTGAAGCAAAGCTAAGCCGATACATGCAACAGAAACCTTTGAAATGCGTTTCGACGCGATGCCAATCTTGTCAATAGCCTGATACAGGGACTCAAGATCACCAAAAGTGCGTTCAAAGCTGATCCATTCCGAATGAATGCGATTCGGGTCATCGGTACGCTGCAGAGTTGCCTGTTTGAACAATGACCGCGCTTTTGAGATATCCCCTTGCATTCTAATTGGATCCAATTTGTGGTATTCCGTCAGACGGAGTTGATTGGATTTGTGAGATCTAACAGTAGCGATATACTTTTCAAGTCTTAATGACTCACCGTTCAAAGAGCGCATAGTCAAGCCACAGCTGTGACACATGGCTTGATTGTTTGACAGCAGCGTGATACACAGCCCTTGCGGCAGCAGCATCTTTCATAACATATGCCTATATATCGCGGTTGCACTGGATACTTCAGTACAGCAGTTGAAGCCCACACAATCAAAGCATCGTTGACTTACCTCTTCATGAGCCCAGAATCTTCGCAGTTGGCAATACGGATCGGCATTTGGAATAGCTATCATAACAAGTAAGAGTCTAAACTACACATTACAAAGCCTGCACTCAGCAGATAGCGGCATCTTACCATCAATATACGCCACCGATTCCTTGAAGGTTTCCCGCACAGTTTCAAGCGAACAGTCTATCAAAGCACAGTGTCAATAACAAGCATGAATAGATCAACAATTTCAAGTAAAAGCCACACAATCAAGTCTCAATACCATCATTCCAAACTGTAAATCTTTTTTCGAGCTGACAGCGACATATCACGATGTCCAATACTCGCGAAAGATCGCCTGACAGAGAGACGACGGACACTGCACGAGCATAGTCCTCTAAAGTATCAGGAAACAGCAAATCTATCAGCGGATCTGTTTCGGATGCATGCTATAGACACAAAATCCGATTTCAGCAAGACTAAAGACATGCATAGTCATCTCACCAAGAATCTCTGATTTTGGTCTTCTGGCGAGCTCCTTCAATCGCAAAGGTTGAGCGAACGTTAGTTTCTAGACGGTAATATCAGATTGGCAATTATCAATTTGACTCACCTTGGCGTTTAGTAAATGCTGCCATAGCCCTGCCTGATACATGCAGTTTCGAACAGATCTCTCTGTAATAGAGATCAATGTGGGTGGATGCTTATCCCGCAAGAACATAAACACAATGTAAGAATCCCATAGAGCCGGATGTAGGCAGTAGGATTCGATTGCTCGCTCGTAAATTGCTCTGATGCGGTCAGTGGTTGCACTAGAGGCCGCCATCTTTTCGGCTGCAATGTATGCCTCGTATCCTTCCAGACTATAGTTGCTTTGGGCCTGATCTCACTTGCACGATCAGTAATCTAGCGCTAAACAGTACAGTCGAAGCACTGCTTTTCATCTCAAAGCATAATGAAACTCAACGCTACTTACCAGCTTTCTCTCAAGATTCTCAAGCTGTTTGATCTCCTTCTTGCATTTGGCTGATAATTCGGTGGACTTTTTCATATGTGCCAAGTAATGCTCATTGTCAAAGGCAGTCTCAAATGAAGAATAAGATGAAAGCGTTGCATCGATTTCCTGATGTGGAATCTTGAGACGGTCGAGGAACATCTTGCGAAGGACAGTTACACGCTCTGGGCTGGTAAACAACATCAATCAGTACATGTCTAATCTGGCACAAACAAGCAAGACTACTCTTGCTGGTTGCATGATGATTGCAACGAACAGCGATCAGGCTGACTCACTCTTTTGTGTCTTGAATAAGCTGGATTTCAAAGTCCATGATCTTCTGCCAGATCAGATGGCTCTGTGTTCAAGAAATACGCAGCAGTTAGCAGCAGCGACATAGATGCAGGTATATCTGATATGGTTTCAAAGAATTAGAGTCAGACACTTGCTGGCAGTGAGTACCAACCTTTGTGAAATGGTGGCTAGTTGCCTTGATTGCCCTTGCACAGACGCGACGAATCTGCTCAAGATCCAACCACAGCGTGCCGTCTTCAACACCTTCATTATACTCATCAAACAGAAACTCGATATACAGCTTCCAGATAGGGATTGCTGAGTGTCCGGTAAGAATAGTAGCTGTTCAGTTTCTCGCCCATTCAAGTTACAAGATAAAACTGAATGTGTTCTTGGCGAGCAGCGATCAATGCAAGTGACTCACATAGATAGTCGACAACAGCAAGCTCAAACAGATCAATCAGAGCTTGCTTTTCATGTGGCTCTGCAGCAAGACGCTGCTCGTCTGCGATCCAGTCCATCCACAGCTCTGCGTTGATGGATCGAGTCAGAATGATCATAAAAGACAGTCAAGTCCAAAGCCAGTCGTCCGAACCTTGTGTCAATGGAAAGACGGCAGCGATGGCTCTGCGTGCCTGCCGAAGTGACTCGATATCACCAAGTTGCTTGAGGGCAGCAATCAGTGCCACATGTGCGTCGTAGTCGAGAGAGTTTGCCTGTATCTGTGTCTCACACAAAAGTCGATGTTGACGAGGGATTGATGGTGGATCAGCCCGGGTTCTGGCTCTGAGGCAGTGGCTGTGGCTGTGGCAGCAGCGGCGATGGCAGAAGAGCTTACCCGCTCAAACAGAGCTGTGAGTTCAGCCTCGGCCATGAGTGCTTGCTGTTGCTGTTGCTGTTGCTGTTGCTGCTGTTGCTGCTCGTCATCTTCATCTGCATCCATTCTGCCGACAGTTCCGTCAAGTTGCGCAGTCTGAATCACAACTCTGATCTCCTGAGAATGCGGATCTGCAGCCAACTCGGATTTCCTGTTGTGTCCAACTGCGCGATCGCTTTGTCGCTCTTGTGCTGCATCTGACTCAACTCAACTCAACTCAACTCAGCGCACTCTCAGTCGCTCTCGCACTCGCACTCGATCTCTCATCATCGATGGATGGACAAGGGATTTATTGCATGTCGTAATAGCAAATGCTCATCATCAATAGATCATGATCGCCACTTTAGGTATCCCGCCTTGTCAGGCACGCAGTGGCGATCAATGATGTGGCCAACGCGCTCTTCGAGTGCCCATCTCTGTCTTGCGCGCTTTCGGCTTTCAAGCTCAAATGGATCCCGCTCGCCCTCAACAAGATACTTGTTTCCTCCAGATTCCGGCTTGATGTTGTTGACCGGAGTTAAATCATGATGCATCATGGTCGACCAGTTGTTATCGAACCTGCAGTAGATCCATCCATCCATGCATCCATCCATCCATCCATGCACAAATGTACAAATACATATGCATATTGCAATGCTTTAGATTCTGACAAATTAACGCGCACACAGATCAGCAGTAGATTGACTGGTAAGAGTTTTATCTTACCAGTTGATGACTTCTTCTTTTGTGAGTGCAAAGTTGCCGCTCGGCGGATGTTCACCCGTCACAATCTTGCGCACATCATCAACAGTTGGAAGCTCTGTCACTGTGCGATGAAGATGCTGGCTAAAGGTCTTGTCATGCATGAGTGTCGCAGCTGTTGGCGAGCTCAGTCCAGCCTGATGAGTCAATAAACCAATCAGTCAGCCAGCCAAATCAGTCAAGCCCAAGATTATCTATAGCTTAGTGCTAAAACAGTCTTCTTGAAAGGGAGTCTGACCAGTCGTTGGCGAGCAAGATACTCTGTCTGTATGCATGTCAGCAAATCTGATGATTCGGCTGCTTTCAGAAGCTCCAACGAGATCTATATAAAGGCAGATTGGTTGGGTACAAGAATCGTTAGATGAATCAGTCAATCAGCTGATCAAGTAGCAGTATTGCCAATCCATCATGCCTTGAGATTCTCTTGATTGCGCCGTGAGATTGAATCAAGCGTATTCTTGGCCCATGCAGACGACTTGAGACGACACAGAAAAGTGCAATATGCATAGCGATTAGCCTTGGATCGTATCAAGAAACCTTAATCTCAGCAATCAGTGCTGTTTTACATCTTTTTTGAGTTCTGTGACAATCTCGTCAAACGTTTCATAGCCAAAACATCGATCAAAATGTTTTTGGAACTCGTTGTCGGGAATCCAAGCATGAAATAGATGCGGCGTTGGACCATCCGCTATCGGTTTGCGTTCCATATATATATATATATATATATATGTGCACAGCGAGGAGCAAATAGTTCGAGTTAGCAAGAGTCAGATCTTGCTTAGTTCATGATTGATGTGTATCTGACAATAACGAAAATGAGTTGACTAAACTAATGAATTCTTCGACAATGGCAGCAATATGACGCAGATCGCTGCTCTCGAGGTAGCACAGTCGATCAATCAGAGCAGGAAGACGGTCTTCGTGAATGTAGTGGGTTGCAAACCCAGCCAGGAACGCCTCCATGCCATTGAGTTGCTTGCCTGTGAGCAGCAAGTATCTTGCGAATTTGATGCCAGACGAGATACGCGAGAGGAAAAAGCTGATACCGACGTGATGCAGACCCTCTAGAATGCTATCCGGCAACGCTATCTGGGTCTTTTCAGTGGCGATTCTGAATGGTGCGTGCACTGAGATCCCAAGTCCTGGAGAAAGACGACCAGGTGATTGTGGCATTGGTGAGACCCAAGATGCTGAATCGAGAAATAGACATGTGTCAAAGTCGTATCACAAACCAACGGGATCGTTCATGATGGACACCAGAGGGATATCTAGAGTAGCCAGGAAATGGCCGAGCGAGACTTCCTTTTCGTATGAGCTGGTGCTGTCAAAGACAAGGGGTTGCTGGACAATCTCTGCGTTGATATCGGGGTCTGGATGGATTCCTGTCAGTCAGGTCTGTCTGTTTGTGGCTGTGATTTCAACGTGAATGGTCGAGCGGGATGCAGAGAGTTGAACCACCTTGCGATGGATCTGATAGTGACAGCACAGAAGCAGCGTGGCCAGATACATGCACTCGAGCATCCGACTGCTCCCAGTGCTTGAGTCGGGCAATCAGCTCATCAGCAGGAACTCCACGTGGCCAACTGGCGGTCTTGGGGTTCGTGGATCGACCATCGGCGGTGTTTGCTGGGTCTGCCGGATCTGGCGACTCAGCAGGAGCCTGGAAGCCAATGATGCGACCAGCGCCGCGCTCAGCCAACTGCCACTGAGTGAGCGACGGTGCACCAAACGCAAGTCTATTGACATAAGCGAGAGTGCGTTCGACAAAGTGGCGGCGACACAAGTACTGCATGCTGCTGTGGATGCCGCCGTGCCAGGGCGATACTGCGATACTGGGCTGTGACGTCACTCGCAGTTGTCGTTGCAGTTGTCGCTGCAGCTGAAATCGTTGGATTCGCATTGGTGGGATGCGCTGGTTGCAGGAGAAAATAAAAAAATGATTTTCGACAAAAAACAAGTTTCTTGCGGCCAATGAAACGGAGCATCGACAGCATCGACAGCAGCAGCAGCAGCAGCAGCAGCGACCGTGCCAACCACGACGGCAGCAGCAGCGATGCGCAGACAAAGTATCTCAAGGAGCAGTCGATCGATCAGAATCGCAGTGCCACGCAGATGCTGCTGCAGTGGGGTCTGCAGCACGGCGCTCGCATCGCAAACTTGGCAATCACAGACCAAGACTTTTCAGGTGCGTTTGTCATCGGCCGCATTCAGCACAGCCGCACACAAACTCATTCCCTTGCAACCTGCAACCTGTAACCCTGTGTGTCTGTTTCTTGGCGCTTGTGGCTGCAACAGATACCCGCAGCCTTCACAGAGGTGCGCTCGCCAAGGTAGATGTGGCGCCAGGCGCTGAAATCTGCTTCATTCCAGACTCGATTCTTCTATCCGAGAGCATTGTGCGGGTCTCTCCTGTTGGCAAAGCGATCCTATCCTTTCTCGACAGCAATCCGGCCGAGAAGCAGTTGGTCAGCGACGAAACCAAGCATCCACACGCAGGAATACTGCTTGCAATGTCTGCTTTTATGGTGCACGAACTGGATGTTGTTGGCAAAGCTTCACATTGGTATCCGTATCTCGCCTCGTTGCCGCAGGAATACACGCTGCCGCTTGTGTGGCCGCAGGATCGCAGATCCAATCTGTTGCTTGGCACGCCGCTGATGCATATGATTGCTGAGCGGCTTGAGTGGATCGAACAAGGAACGCGGATCGTGCAGAGGGCATGTGGCCAAGATATCTTTCCAAGCGGAACTCTGACCACTCGGCGACTGTTATGGGCAGCATCTGCGATCTGGAGTCGCGCATTCCCAAAAGCTCGGCAATACAAGCAGCAGCAGCAGCAGCAGCAAACGCAGACCACAAAGGACTCGGACAACAGCAGCGACAATAGGCAGTCAAGTCAAGACTGGATCAGCCTATCTGAGATCTGCATGTATCCGATTCTTGACATGTTGAACCACAAGCGTGGGCACAAGATAGAATGGCGCATGACCGACCAAGGCGTCTCATTTATCTCGGTTGATGGTACACTTCAAGGCGAAGAACTGTTCAACAACTATGGCCCAAAAGGAAACGAGGTACGCATGTGTATTCATCTATTGCTGAGCCTCGCTGTTTTGGTAACCCGATGTGGTAGAGAATAGCCGGAACTAACACCAAAAGTGAATGGGCGATGGGTATCGAATATAGAATCTGCTCAGTAATTATGGATTTGTGCTGCAGGACAACCCTGAAGACTATTTCAAAGTGTTTCTCGCGTTGCGCAAGGAAGATCCGCTATTCGAGCGCAAGCAAGCGATTCTGGACTCAATGGGTCCAGGCAATCTGGTACATCTTGTGTTTCTCAACGATGATATACCTGAGCGCATGATTGCAGTGTCTCGTATTCTGGTTGCAAATGAGTGGGAACTGCACTTGTTTGAGACTCGGCTACGCCAGATGAATGGCAGCGATAGCAACGAGAGTCAAAGCCAACACAAAGCAGTTGACGTTGTTGCATCAAAACTGTCTTTGCGAAATGAGATTCTTGCATACGCGACACTGAGCGGGCTTTTTGAAGCAAAACTCTCTGCATTGATCCGGCCTGGTGCTGATTATGATCGAGATATCCAGGCATATCCCATGGACGATGAGCCGCGGCGATTGGCACGGATATACCGAGATGGACAAGAACGGATTCTCGAATATGCGATTGCACAGATGCAACTGAAGCGCGTCATTGGAATCAATGTCGATGGTGGTGATATTGCGGCATGGTTCAACTCGCAGCTGATCAGCGATAGCAGCCCCTATGTGGAGTCGTCGATGCACAAGTTTCTTGACCGGTTTCAAGCAATTTGTGAAGAAGACGATGGCGATGAAAGGGCAGTTGATGAAGATACAGTGCTTGCATTGATAGTGCTGTTTGAGCTTAAGCTGGGCAAGGCATCGCACTGGTCAACACAACTGCACAGCATTCAACAGGCATCAGCAGAGCGTAAAATAGCACTCTAGTGAGTATAACTGGTTGTCTGTCTGCAACAATCCCAACCAATGCAGAGTTATATACTGACAGATGCTTCTGCTTTTGATGCTGTTGCTGCTCTTGCTGCTGTTGTTGCTGTTGTTGGCAGTGGTGTTGTAAAGCATATCGAGGACCACTTTGATAACATTGTGCGACCCTTGCTGCAGCAGATGAGCAAGATCAAGGGCAAGATTGGCAAGATAGCAGGGCAGCTTGACGATAAAGCAGGATTCATTGAAGCGGCCTGCATTGTCGAGTGTTTTGGAGTGACTGTGAAGCGGCAATGGGTTGAGCAAGCAGCAGAAGAAACAGAGGAAGCGCAAGAGGAACTGTTGAGTGCGATTGTGCTTCCTGTTGAATAAAACACACGAATGTGGCGTGTCTGATTGTCGATCGGTGACAGATGGATGGATCGATGGATGGATGAGTGAGTGAGTCACAACGTTCAGCCGCGATGCGATGATCGACAGAATCTTGCGGGCAATTTCCGCAAATGTCCAAACAGATCGCAAACACAGCACCAAAACAAACTCTCTCATCGAACAACGCAAGCAACGCAAGCAACGCAAGCAAGCAAACAGAGCGAACAAACAGAGCGAACAAGCGACTTGATCATCAACTTTGAGGATAGACGAATATGGAGACACTGCAGAATGTTGTGTTCTCTGCGATCGCAGGACTTGTGTCGCGCACTGCAACGTTCCCACTGGACACGCTCAAGACACGCATCCAGGTCGCTTCTGCCACTGCTGCCACTGCTGCCACTGCAACCCAGCACACACAGCCTGCAGCATTCGCTGGATCCACTGGATCCACAGGGTACACTGGGTATACTGGATACACGGGATTCAGTGGGTTCAGCACTAGATATATTGGATACGGAGGCTTCCGAGGCTTGTTCCGCGGACTGGGCATCACGCTTGCCCTGAGTGTGCCTGGCACTGCCGTGTACCTGGCCGCTTACGACGAGCTCAAGCGTGTCCTCAGCATCTCGCTCGCCACATCGCAGTCGTCGCTGCTGGTGCATGCGCTTGCTGGTGCTGGCGCTGAAGCAGTCTCGGGTCTGTTCTGGACCCCCATGGAGGTGCTCAAGACAAGGCTCCAGACGAAACGTCGCTGTCGCTTCTGCCACTGCCACTGCCACTGCCAGCGCCACTGCTTCTGCTTCTGCCACTGCAACCACGGCCGCTTCTACCTCGGAGCTCATTGTCGACATCTATCGCTCGCATGGCATCGCTGGCTTCTACCGCGGCTATCTGTTGTCGCAGGCTGTCTTCATCCCATACACTGTACGTTTCGATCCTATTTTGCTCGATGCATTGACTCCTGTTGGTTATTCTTCCGAAAGTAACAGCAACAGCAGCAACAGCAGCAGCAGCAGCAGCACTGACGTCATCCATGCTTGTGTGCTTGCAATCTCGCCCATTCAAGGTTGTATACTTTATCACATACGAAAGACTCAAGTTGGCCTGGATCCGCGCTTTCAACCCTTCGCCACCACCATCACTATCCTCTTCCTCGTCAGAAAACGCCACAAACCAAGATCTGCCATTCAGAGGCTATCTGATCTGCGCTTCGCTTTCTGGTGCATTCGCGGGTGCTGTCTCAAACGTTCTTGATGTTGTTAAAACTCGCGTGCAAGTCAGCACCGATAGACCCGCAATCAGCATCATTCGTGACATGTGGGTCAACGAAGGCGGTCCAATGGCTTTCACAAAGGGCATGCTCGCTCGTATTGCGTGGGTCACGCCAAGCATGGCCATCAGCGTCACAGTCTATGAGATCTTGAAAAGCATGCGCAATGCAAGAACATCATCTCAGGCCGGCCAGCAGTCAACCTGACACAAGACGCTTCAACTGGAAGCGTGACGGATTGTGTGTCCCTCTCTCGTATTCACAGTCTGCTGTTCGATTGCCAACCAGCTACCTCTGATTTCCTCATCGCTCTTTTTCTTGATCCCAACAAGCCTGAGCAAGCAGTGAACACAGCTGCTCTCATCTGAATGCAAGCCTTGGAGTTTCATTCGAAAAAGGACCTGTATATCTTACTTCCCGCTTGCCTTTTTGAATGCTGCTATGCATCGATCGCGTGCCTCTGAATGATTCACAATAGGTGCGGGATAACTATCATCCAACAGCAGTAGCCAATAATACCAACCCCCCCCCC
>JH392961.1:11843-31358 GCA_000235945.1 Homolaphlyctis polyrhiza JEL 142
TGTGTGCTCATGGTGCATGGATGCCCCAAGCGACACTCAAATGCCGAATATGTTGATATCAAGAAACCACACTGTGTGTGTTGCTGTCCAAGATGGCCATATGCTGTGGGATCGAGAGACAGCAATGCATCAAGCAACATGAACACGGCATGCCAGTCGATTGTTGCCAATGGAGATGAGACCGAGTGTATTCAAGATGGATGGTTGCAGATACACAAACAACTGGCATCAATTGCATGGTAGAGACAAGTGGATCTGAAGATCATTATCATGCTTCAGGTAGATGATTGATGGACAATAGTGGTTGTTGTCGTATTTAACTCTTATACCGACAGCATCAATCCCCCCGATTCATTCATTGATCAGCTTCGTCGGCACCAGCACCCTCATGTTCATGATGATGTCCATGACCATGGTCATGGTTGCAATCAGGTCCATGCACATGCTCATGAGGGTGGCGGCGATCGCGAGCAAGTTCAGCTTGACGCTCCATGACAGGAACCTGGTCAAGGGCTCGCTGCACCTCTGTGCTCGGCTTGTACTGAGCACAAACAGTCTTGTGTCCACGCTCTTTCCAATCAGCAACCTGGCACTCTTTGCTGCAGTAAACCGTGAATCTAGAGATCAAGCAATGCACATGTCAGGCTTTCATGAAATGGAAGGGCTACCTAATAGCTCAAAAGCTACTAAACTAGCAAGAGTAGCAATAGGATATCAACTTGAACTCACCTGCACCGAGCGCATTCTTTCCATGAATCCATCGTCTCCTCAATCTTGTTACAAGCATCGCATCGTCGAAGATAGACACCATGTGCTCTTAATCGTCTCATGAGCAGCGCACCCAGCAAGCAGACAAACGGGGACGGATTTCTCAAGACAGCGTGGCCGGGTTGATTCTTGAGATCTGGCATTCTAAGGACTTCGACACAGCCAATGTCAAGCAGCTGCTTGAACATGGCATCTGCTTCAGGGCCTTGGGTGTTGACAATATGCAGGATGCAATCCAGGATAGACACTAGGTGTTGTGGGCTATCTTGCAGTTCTGGCGAGACTATGCAGAACGTCATAAAGTTGATGAGAATTGGGAGAATGCCCTTTTTCGCAAAGTACGGACCGAAACCAGCTTCGACGGAATCGCCATTGGCTGGTGCGTATTCTGCCGGTGGGTTAGCTCCGAGTTCGGCCAGTTGGGCGACCGCACTGACCATGTCGATGTTGCCCTTTGTGATCTCCTCCAGCCCCTTGTCAACATCCGCAAGCAGTGTCTGCACGATTTTCTACTCTCCTCGAATTACAACAACAGCAACAGATGAAACGCGAGTTTGTTAAATGGCAGAGAACTCAGACATACAGCATCAATGAACCACCGAACATGCATAGAAAGTACCTCTGCCTGCCTATGGTATTCTTCGTCGCTGACTTCTAGGCTGTCACCATGGTCCGTGGTACAGCACTGGCCATTATGATGGTGGTGCGAGGAAGGGTCTTCACAAGCAGCTTCTGCATGGTCGTGATCATGATCATGGTTGCAGTTGGGTCCATGAACGTGACCATGGCCATGACTGTGACTGTGGCCATGGTTATGACTGTGGCCATGTCCGTGATCGTGGTCATGATCATGATTGCAATTAGGGCCATGAACATGCTCAGACTCCTTGCGACGATTGGCGATAAGAGCGTCAGGGATAGGCTGTTCCTTGAGGGGATTCGACATAAACGAATCAATAATTGAAAGCAACAGCTTTTCGACCGAGGGTGCATTCTGAAAGATCATGAAGCGATTATCGGTGAATGCTTTGCTGCATTCGTTTCTAGAGTGGTACAATTTGCAATGTCAGCCGATAGAGTCAGCAATCCGAAATAAAAGTAGCGAGGGACGGAGGATGGAAAGCACCGGCATAGGAACGAAGGCGGAGTCTGTGATCAGATACATCCAGGAGGTGTGCACAGAGATTGAGCAAGAACGCACTTGAAATAGGTGCTGCGCGAAAATGGAACAACGACGCTGCATCCAAGCTTTGCGGCATGAACAAGTGCAGGCAAGATCTTGTCATTCTGGAGCTTCGAGTCTGTTGTCATATCGACAATCACTGATCCACTCTGCACGCACTGATTGATGAATGCCACAAAGCGATCGCTGCTGTGGTGATTGTATCCCGATTCGGGTGGCAGTGAATTGCCTATCATGTTGTTTGGGCATATGGATCAAGCCATATGAAGTGAGCGTTGAGACAGATGTTGGAAGATGGTTTAGCGAGATATGATATTGGAATAAGGCCAGATCACATGGATTGGAAGACCGACCCTTTTCTTTGGCAGCAACTATTTGCTGCAGAGTATTGTCCTGCAAGATGAAAGCACATTGTGAACAGATAGAGGCATCAGAGATACATGCCAAGAAGGAAAGTATATGCCAACTCGATCAACAATCAAGCACACTCACAGGAATGCCGCCGCCTGTGCGCTTGGTAACCTCGGCGGGCATGCGACGCTGTGACAGTCAAGATGAAGAGTTGGTTGAGTTTATCGTATGCAGAAACAAATCCGACTAATAGTTAGCCAGAGCCAGAGCCAGAGCCAGAGCCAGAGCCAGGCTGCAGCGAGAACGACTCTTGGTGGGGATTCCACTTTGCGCAGCCAAGCAAAGGCAGCCAAAGAAAAAAGCACAGTTGGGCAGCATCGAGCAGCGGAAGGAGTTGATACAGGGACGTACCATGGGTGACAGCGAGCCATCACCATCCGTCACACCAGAAACGCACACAAAAACATCGCGCTCTTCAAACAGACGGTCGCGGCTCTCGACAATGTGCTTCAGCAGCGCTGTGCCGTTCAGGCGGGATGTCTGTGTTGTCGTCAATGTCAGCAATCCCAACAGTTCAGCAGTTCAGCAGTGCAGCAGTTCAGCCAACGCAGTTGCCGTTGCCGTTGCCGCTGCTGTGGCTCCAGGCTCCGGTGGCGCACCTTCTCGATGCCCAGAATGATGATGGGAACAAAGGTTGGCGTGGGTCCATCGTCCTGATCCTCTGCTTCTGCTTGTGCCTCTGCATCTACTTCAGGCTCGCCGTCGGCAACCTTAAGGCGCTCGACCTCTTCGGCGACTTCATCTGCGCTGCTGTGCTCGCTTTGCGGCATTTCTGTGCAATCAAAGCTGCGAAAAACAGATTCCGCTCTTCTCCAATCGACAACACTGGCCAAAACAACACAATAGCAACCCCATGAAAACAAGCGCAGAGCTCGGATCAGAAACTGTATTCAATAGATCTCCTAGTAGCTGCAAAGCAGGAACTTGAAGATTTTGCAGAAAAGCCGGACATATATATATCCTCCCATCTGATGCTGCTCTCAAAGCCAGCCACACAGCTACTAAGCCACTACCACACATCTGCGCGCGGACAGTGCTTCCCATTTATCCCCAAGCAAGCTAGATTATGAAGATGCTGATACAACCTCTGGCGATCCCGACCGAAACCCGTCAAAGCTGGCTGCTGATGCCACTTGCTGAAGTGTTAGTGGCGCGTCACTATCCAAGTGAGTGTCGAGTCTATCGGTCGTGAGAGTATCGCGTTGTTGGCCGCAGACAGCACATTCTGTTGCGCCATAAGCGTTAAGCATCTGGCATTGTTTGTTTCCGCAACTCCAGTCGGGTGTGGGATCTACATATTTCTCTTGTGAGATTTTGGAATCTTCAGCCATGATATCGGTGCTATTGACTGAGTCGAGTGAGCTTGCAGGACGTGAGTCTTCAATGGCGGTGGTAGTGACGGCAGTCGTAGTAGTAGTGTGATCGTAGCTGCTGTTGTTATTGTTGTTGTTGTGATTATTGTTCTTGCTGTCGCTGATGCCGGATGATGTCAAGGAAGCGAGTTTTGGCATTGCTTCTGACAGAGCTGCAGCAAGATCTTTGCTTATATCACGAGAAGCAAGCGTGGCTTGAATCGCTTGGAGCGAAGCAATCAGTTCTTGTGTTGATGCGTTTGTAGATGGAAGGACATGCGCTTTGGAAGGATCTCCAAAGGAATAGTCTACTGGCTTGGGATTAGACAAAGTCTCGGCAGGAGCAGGAGCAGAAGCAGAAGTGGTGCTAGCAGCAGTTGAGAGAGAAGTCGATGCGTAGCTCGGAGCCGTGACTGCAGCAGCAGCAGGACGTTCACGGTCGCAACGATGGCAGTTTGAGCGACTGGCAAAGTTGTGGAACTTGCAGTCAGGACACATCCAATCGCCAATGCGATCGACAGGACGCGGTGCACCGTCACTGGAAGCACCGCAGCCATAGCAGTTGAAGCGCGAGCTATAGTTATGCTTTCCACATGCGGTGCAGAGCCAATCGCCAGGCAGCATGCGATCTCGCTTTGAAGGAGCGCCGTATCCATACGAATTGTACTGCTGCTGCTGGTATTGGCCATAACCGGTGTTACTATGAGCCGAGTGCATGGCCATGCGCTGCTGATGGTGGATCTGGTACTGCTGTTGGTAGGGCCCAGCAGCAGCCGAGGCCGACGCAGCAGCCGCAGTGGACAGGGCCGAGCGGGGCGAGTTGCAGCGGAAGCAATGTGTCAAGCGCGATGCATAGTTGTTGGCACGGCAGCTCTCGCAGGTCCAGTCGCCCGGTCGCACGCTGCCATGACCGCCATGACCGCCATGGCCGTGAGAGAAGCCGAAGCCGCGGCCACCTCCACCATAGTGTTGCTGCTGCTGCTGCTGTTGTTGTTGCTGTTGTTGTTGTTGCTGCTGGCGTGCCGGCTGCACATATCCATAAGCCGAATACTGCGACTGGTAATTCTGTTGTTGCTGTTGCTGTTGCTGCTGTTGCTGTTGTGACTGCAACTGCAACTGCAACTGCGACGCTGCATCGGCTGGCTGCTCATATCCGCTGTATCCTTGTCGCTGCGACGGCCGCTCATAGCTGTAACTCTGGCGGTTCTGCATGTGCTGCCCTCGCACTGCATAGCGAGGGTCTCCGCCGATCCTTTGTGGAGACGAGCTCATGATTTTCTGGTGTTGATCTGGATCAGAGACATTCGCTCAATTCTGGTTTGGTGTCATCACCGTCGTTGACAGACGAGCGCTGCAAGCGATCTTTGCGAGTGTCGGCGCAACCTGGCAGGGCTTGCATGCATAAAGAGACACCAGCTGCCATCATGAGTGACCTGCAAACTTGCTGTGTCGTGCTAGATCTGACCGACAGGAAACAGACTCCCAGTCATTTTCTGTGCATGCGATACTTGTGACTAGAGCGCAGCCTTCAGATCTCATCAACGCTCGGCTCAATCGCAAAGCGCGTCTTGGTGCTCATTCCTATGTAAGCCAGCGGGTATTGAGGGATTTGCAACGGTCAAACCATCGCAGAGAAGCTGATTGCAGATCCATCAGAGGCTAAATATCTATGCATCTGATTAGTAAACGGGATCTGTCGCCGTTATTGGCTGCCAGCATACAATGCCTTGCGGGTCGTGCCAAGTGGCTCGTCTCGCTGATGCCTTTGACAGGATGTTGGATCAATGGGTACTATCCTGTAAGCTGCTGGAGCCAACGGTGTTTTGGATAGATGACACAGATGGCTGTGTTGGAAATCTCGCAGCATGGAGACAGCAGTAGCAACGGCAATGGACAGTTTCGCGCCATCACATAGCTTGCGAGCAGCGGTATGCAGCTGCATTCTGTCTTGGAGGCAGCCAGCCGTCGCTCAACCAGACTGGCTTGCTTGGCTAGCCTGACCAGACTGACTAGCACGGCATAGACATGGCTGCTCAGAATATCCCAAGCAGCCTGCATATGACTTGCATATTTGGTCTGCTGGCTGTCGGCCAACGCAGTTTATTCAATCGAAATGCCTGCCAGACACAGGACAGCATCCAGGCAGTCGCTTGTGCCTCGGGCTTCCTTGCGTCCGACATCACTGCATCAGCATGCGTGGCGGCAGCTTAAGTTTGCTTCCTGATGTAGCACCCGCAATCGCCAGCACCAGCACCAGCACCAGCACCATCACCAAGTAGCAGTAAAAGCCATTAGCCAAACAGGTCAACATCGCATATCCACAAGCACATATATCAATACGCAGAAACAAACCTCGGTGTGTGACTGAATACAAAAACGCCGACATGACAGCGCCTTCGTTGATCTGGTGCTTGACAAAGTGTGATTCGACGGTGGAAACGAGTGCACTGTGGGTCTTTGGACGGCCACGAGCATCCAGCTCCGACAGTCCATGCAGCTTCATGTATTTCAACAGCGTCGCATTCGTCCAAGTCGAGAAATCAATAGATGTTCGTGAATCAGTCTGGGAGTGTTGGTGCGTGCGGTAGCAGACAAAATACATGGGAGAGTTGGAACAGGCAGAAGCACAAGCAGAAGCAGAAGCAGAAGCACAGAGAGAGTCAGTGTTGTTGTTGCTGAAAGAGCGAGGGATGATGCATCGAGAGCAGCGATGTTGCGACTGCCCGTGTGAGATGGAACAGAAGGCGCGATGCAATGAGACTTGAGCGCCAACGCCAATGCTGTTACAGGCACAGAACACTGGCACAGAACACAGGTTCGCATGGGCCGGTGCACATCTGTTCTGTGCAGTGCAATGCAGCGCCACAGTGGTGCGCTACAGACGCCTGAGCATCCACTGCAACAGAAGCATCTTGGCCAAACAAAGCCATCGCACTGCATCGCATCGCATCGCATCGCTTTCAGCCTCATCCACGGCTGCCATGAACCGCAGCATAAAAAAACTCGCTGCCATCCAGCCACGCGCAGCAGCAATGACAGCAGCATCATCATTATCGGGTGTGCTATCGCTCGGATGGGCCAGCCAGTTGGATAAAGCACAGCCATATATGCGTTGGCCGGGCATTTGTGGTCACATGCGTCCGACACAGTTCCATTTGTCTTCTCCCATGTCTCTCCTCCATCGCCTCCTTCCAAATCCCCAATCCACAAACTCACCTCGTCTTCGTCTGTTGCTCCGCCATCCTGTGTTAATAAGGCCGATGATGCCGCTGCAGAAGATACAACTGCTGCCGCTGCCGCTGCTGCTGCTGCTGCTGCGGATGCGGCTGCCGCGGCCTGCGCGATGCTATCCGCCGTTCGTCGTCGCTTTCCAGAGGTAAATTCACTTGAAGAAGCAATCGCAGCCGATGCGGCGGCTGCTGCTGCACGTTTCGTCGCCATTTGAGGATAGCGCTGAATGTGGTCTAAAAAACTGTCAAGGAATCCCAGACTGGCATTGCTCCTCAGATCCCCCCTCCTTTATTTGTTGATTGGCAGATCGCCCCATCCCATCCGTCAGCCACCCCAGTATTACACTGGCGGAGTTTCAAGCACTGATGCGTTGAGCCCAAACATTCGCCGCTGGTTCTCGGGTACATATTCAATGGCGTTGGCATTCAACACACGCACAAGCTCTGTCAATACATCTGCTGGATAGTACATGCGTTCAATCTTGGTTGCATCTGCTTTGGCTCCAAAGAGTCTGAGAGAACATCAGCCAGTCAGCACAGACATACTCGCAAGCGCATATCAGGATAGTAGAAATCACGAACCTGCTCGTCGCTGTCGCTGTCGCCGATTGTTCGTTTTGGTCATCTCCTGCATCGCAAAATCGATACAGAATCTTGACAACTTTGTCCATATACCAACAATTAGCACAAAAGACGCTGCAGTGTGAATCTGCTCTACATTGCGCAGGTGCTCTCACCAGAACGGCACGCCAACTCTGAAGCGCCGCTTGCCAAACGACCAACCTGGACGCCAGTCGCAAACAGCCAAATCTACAAGATTACAAAGAGTCAGCGGTATATCACCATATTCCTGATCAGTAAGGTCGACAAAAGTCAAGTTTCCAGATAGCCTACAAATAAAACAGGAAGCGACGAATCCTCTGCGTCTTCGTCATGCAAAAAGAACCTATATGTGGCATGGGCTTTGCTCGCATCGATCAGTTCTTGGACAAAGCATGTCTGAAACTGGGAATATGCGACAGTCCTGTACACACCACCGGCATGGCAAGTTTAGTTTAAACAGCCATGTCTAGAAACACCAAATCATGTTCATTACAGCTTACCCATCTATATGTACAACATCAATGCGATACTTGAACAACTTGATGATCTGTGCGTGTTTTAGATCGGTTGAGTCTGTAGGTACGTCGCGTTGGAGAAAGCACTCTCCAACCGGATATCGGCAGCGAGCGCAGACAACCCGAATCCAACGCGTTGATTGAAAGACACTCTAGATCGTCACCGACAAAAGGCAGAGCAGAGTAGATGAGTTGAAAGAGAAATGAAGATGATGTGGATTGTGCTAGCATTGTAATGGCATCGGGCTAGCAGCATGGCGACGGCAGATCAGAGGATGGATAGGTAGGAGGAGGATGGAATTTGCGCTGCGAGTGTAGCCCTGCATTCAATGGTCTTGAAATGCAGAGGTGTCTATCCAGCACATCCCCAAAGTTGCTGGGGCAATATTGGAAGCCAGTATCTGCCTGACTCGCAGCAGACAATCCGAACCAGCGCTGATTAACACTCACGCCGCACAACTTCCATTTGGCGGGTTGAGCCTATGGATGGAGGAGCGAGAGACACCAACCAGAGCCAGATGAGACGCTGTTGCGGCCTGTGAAGGATCTACGACAGCGATCCAGGCATTCTAGGAGCTTCCGAAGAACAGAGCAAGCAGCGTCAGGACAAGCAGCGCAGGGATCGGTTGATGACGCACCTCGTTGCCGGTGTAGACGATAGCGATGCGGCTGAGATCCAGATCAGCAGGGTGCACCACCACATGGGCGTCTGCGACCAGCGCAGTCGAGCACTGAGCCAAGATGATGCCGGCCTGCTGGCCACGCAGCGTCGACGAATAGTCTTCGTGGTGGCAAGCCCAGCACTCCAGCATCTCGTGCCAGTGCTGCGAGGGGAGATGCATGTGCCGTGCGAACAGCGGCGACGATTCTGCAGCAGGCGATCGTGCAAGCGGCGCAGAGCAGCAGTGGCATGCAAGCTGCGCCACTGACTGCCAGCGATGCGCCACTGAGAACGATGACGATGAGAACGATGACGATGATGATGACGATGATGATGATGATGATGATGACGGCGCCAGCGCCATCGACATCGCCAGCAGCGAGCCAGAGAGAGAGCCAGAATGCGCCAGTTGCAGCGACGAAACCTGCACGGTGGCAGGCAGCCTGACCACATTCTCGCAGTCACCATCGACTATGCGCAGCTGCGTGGGAGTCAGGTGCAGACGCATGCCATCGCTAGCCGCCACCGCAAGCCTGAGCTGTTGGACATGCGGCAGCAGCTCACCGCTGATCCATCGCCCGCTGTCTGAGTCGTCCTTCATCTGTGGGAAAAGTTGAATTTGCCAGTTCTTCTCCAAATCATCGCACATCGCACATCGCATTCCTTCTCAGCCAACACCATGGAAGAATACTTTCGCGTCAATGTAGAGCGCAAGCTCTTCATGTAAGGCTCTGTCCATACGCTAAGCCGCTCAATAGACGCGCATAACAAAATAGTCATTACCACAACCATTTCAAAAAACAAAACACATCACGTTTTCACTGACTCTCAACCGTAATAATCTCGCGAATGTCGTAGCAAGGTTCCAGAGCAAGAGGACCATGATCTTACACCTGCCACACGTCTTCTAGAGCGTCGACGAGAGATGCTTGAAGTCGAAACTGGTCTGACAAAGCAGAAAGAAGAGTTTGCAATGAAAATGGAATCTCTGACTCAACGTCGCGAAGAACTTGCTCGAAAGGAATCGCAGCTCAAAGATTCTTTACTCAAGTTTGATAAATTCCTCAAAGTATTCATCATCATGGATGCCATTGTTGTTGTTGCTGTTGTTATTGTTACTGTTGGTTGTGTCTCGGGTTTGATTGCTCCTACGCCTCAAAAAATAGTTTGATATACAACTTTTCACGATATCCAATCTGTCTGATTTCATCTCTTTTTTTGAGATCCCATTCGCGTAGATATCTTTCTTGAGTTGATTTTCTGACGATAGGTTGTTGGCTGTGAACCCGATGTAGGAAAATGACGCAAAACGAATGCGAGCTTTGAAGAAATCAATGGACGAACGCAAGCTTCGCGAGCAAAAGGAGGGCGAAATCTCGTCGCTCAAGGTATCGATCACCGATCTTGGTTTGAAGAAAGATCGTCAATCCAACGCAGTTGAATCAAGTCAGTGGAAAATAACTCTGTTTCTCACCGCCACAGATCTTACCAGTTTGTGATGACTAATATGTCTTGAAATACACATACACTTACACACATGTTTTCGCAACACACCTTGCTTGTAGATCTATGGTTTCAAAGATACCTCGAGGGTGTCTTGGAAAGCGGCGACGAATTTGCCGAGATCAAGGACATCATCTCAAGATTTGATACCCTGTCAGCAACAAACGCCGAGCTGATTGAGCGCGCTCGCAATGCACAAGAACGAACTGAAAGAGATCGACAAGCATTCCTAGCTTCATCCGAGGTAAAGTCACAGCAATATAGATAGACACATTCACTTGACTCTCACATTGACGCTTGTATCTTTTGATCAATACTCGCCATTTGTATCTCACTTGCTTCGCTCGCTCCCTGCTTTCAAGGAAAAAAACAATATCATTCTCAACATCAACAATGAGATTGCCAGATTGCAAAGTAAGCTGGAGGAGACACAGTCACGCAGCACAAAATGGCAGTCGGAACTCGATCAGACCCTCAAAAATGCAACTCAGAAATCCTTGCTGCTGGGACAGGTCAAGATGGCGACGAATAACTTGTTTAATGTGGTCAAGTCGCATTTGAATAATCGCTTGAACTCAACGACTGATACGCTGGCTCAGTTGGATAAGATTGGCCAGTTTATTGTCGATTTGAACCAGATCACGTCCGATTCGCAACAGATGGCGGCTGCTGTCAGCAAACAGCCTGCTGCTCGACAATAAACGTCTTGAAAATGAGCTTCATTCAATCTGATTTCGCTGCTGCTTCTGCGGATGCTTGACAGCACACAAGTATGCTGGCGATGTTGAGATACGGAAAATAGAGAAAAGTGAGAAAAGTAACAGCGGAAACGATGAAAGGGAATCAAGAGAACTTGACACTTGTACGGCGAGATTCCAAGATAATAATGCGATCAAGCAAAGGCTGCAATGCCAAGAACGATGGCTGCAAAGAGAGATGCAGTAGAAACTGCGACTGTAGAGATGGCGGCGCCTTTTTGCTGTCCGCCAGGAGCTGTGCCAGTGATGGTGCCTGTGGCCGACGGAGTAGTCTGCACAACCTTTGCGATGCGCGTGAGTGCAACGCAAGTGCCGCCAATAGGATCCCATGTTCCACCATTGGGGCATCCTGCATCGGGAATCGGCTTGCGAGCAGGGACGCCGTTGAATGGAACAGGGTTGCTAACATTTGGAATGGTGGTTGGGCAGCCGAAGCACGATGTGAACGAGGCTTGCAGCTTGGGATAGTAGCATGCCTCAGTGAGGCCTTCGTCGATTGTGCCATCGCCATTGTTGTCGATGCCATCGCAAACTTCCTTGTTGCTTTTGTCTGTTGCAGGCATCAGGCAATCCAGAGCCGGATTGGTGAGCGAACCCTTGATGTCTGTTGGGTTGTTCATCCACTTGAGCAGCTGCTGGTTTGTAATCCAGTACACATCATTGTAGTTGTTTTGGCGGATCCAGTCCATGAACATGCGCAGGCCTGTGATGTAGTTGGGCTGCGATACAGACACGGCAGCATGCAAATAGATGCCCATTGGAATACGCGTCGAAGTGTAGCGATTGTTGAAGTTTGTCTTGTACAGAGAGAAGATGTCCTGCGCCGTCATGAGGCCAGGCGCACTTGTGGGAAGAGGGTTTGGATCCATGGCAGCATTCTGCGATCCATCGGCATTGTTGAGGGTGTACAATGGGATTTCCCACAGACCCGGGAACGAGAACGGTGTCTCGCATGTACCGCCGGTGCAGCCCGTGTAAGGACCATTGTCGAGCGTATATGGCCAGATAGGCACAGCGCCGTAATCCACAGACATGGACGAGTCATACAAGAACGTCTTTGCTGCAGCGAGGTTCTGATATGTTGCGCGAGTGAATGCGAGGAATGGCGTGCGGAAACCAACGACTTTGGACACGGGAACACCAGAGAATGCGGTGACGGCCTTGACGGATCCAGTGATCTCTCCAAGCGGCGGGTTTGCAACGTGGTTGATGGTGTGCACTGCAATCTCATGGCCGCTCGAATACATGCGCATTGCATGCCTGTTGCATCAGATGCGATTGATTCCCAGTTGCAAGGTTTGAAGATTGTAAGACGAATGCGCATGCGCATGACCCTGCTGGATCAAGCAAGACAAGGTAGTCAGGGCATGAGGCTTACCAAAAGTCAGTGTATTGCGTGGAGATGTAGAAGGTAGCGGCAAGCGGACATCCGTTTGGATTTGTGTAAGACTGAGTGTAGTTGAGGATCTGCGGCAGAATGACTTCGTTGATGGAGTCGTCGAAGGCTGAGCGAGACAAGCAGCACGACAGAGCGCAGTGTCAATGACAGAGCAGAGATGCAAGGGTCAGAATGGGTGGCGCATGAGTTGATAAGAGTGAGCGGCAGCAGTTTGCCGAATGCCGAAAGTCGAGAACCGCAACAACAAAACAACCAGCGAGTTCACTCTTATCGTCGCTCGAGAGTGACAGAGATACAGACACTGACACTGACACTGACACTGACAGAGCAGGTTGCTAGTCGCAAGTTGCTAGTTGCTTGCTAGTAGTTGATAGTAACTTACTCAGAGTAATAAACTGCGGAATGTTCTTTGGGTCCAGTCCGCCCGGTGGGGATTTGGTTGGACAGTAGCAAGACGGCAGCTTGCACACTGCTGGATCGCAGTTGTATCCAGGGATCAGGCCGCCGCCACCCTGCACTCCCTGGCCCTCTTGTGCATGCACACCCGGCATCAGGATGCTCATGCCGAGTGACACTGCTGCCATGCGCACAATACTCGTCATCTTGATATCACTGTTGTTACTGCTGTTACTGCTGTTGCTGATTCAATCGAATCGTGGAGGAAAGCAGTCGAGGGAACACAGTTTTCTGTTTTTGAGAAAGTGCCACAAAGTATTTTGTTTCGAATGACCCCACAGCCAGTCAGACAGCAACAGCAACAACCACACAGCCACAGCAACTGCGTCTCGCTGTTTCTCTTTTCATGTTTGGCGCCACTCTCACAGCCGTCAAACTCGTCGCACGCTGAAACTGCTGCCAACCATATCACATGCTCACTTCATAAACACACTTCAAGAGCAACATTCATCTCTCAGATCCACCTTGCATTCCCCAATAAACCAACCAACCAGCTTCATTTCGCATTCTCGCTTAGAGATACAGACTGGCAGCAAACACAATGTCTCTCTTGATTCGAGCAATGCACTCGTTAAACTTGGCCTCAAGATCAACGCTTCCAATACTCTTAGCTGCTGAAACGAGTTGTCGAAGAAGTTCCTCGAGTCGCCGCATTGCTCGAATGATGCTTCCCTCAAACACATCCGTCATCTTGCAAATCTGTGAGAATTTAGACCCATTGCACCAGGCATAGACAATGTCCATGAGATCAGGTCGGAATGATTTGGCATATTCCTCTTCGTTCATGTCGAGCTTGCTTTCGATTGATACTTTGGCAATGCGGCGTGCTGTTTCTTGGAGTATTCGAAGCGGTGTTTTGAGGTCATCCCGCACTGATACTGCATCGTCGCCACTGCCTTCGGTGAATGCAAAGCAGCTCAAGAGCGATGCTGTTTGCTCAACAGTGAGCTCCTTGAACGCGCCATTGAACATCAGTTCGGTCAAGACAAGCTCGTCGCCTGCTGATATCTCGCACGCTACGCGTCCCTTGATCTCAATCACGTCCGATTCGTTGATGTACCCAAGTCGTCGCAAGATACGGCGGCGCGCCTTGAGTTCATCAAGCTGCAGAATCGACTCGGCTTGCGCTATTTGCTTGCGAATGTCCTTGATCTTGTTGGCATTGTCGACCTTGGTTTCATACTGTACGTAGAGCTCGGCAAGTCGCGCGTCTGTGTGCATGGCATGTGAAAGCAGACGAGGCTCTAGAATTTGGATTTTCTATCATAATAAAGCCAACAAATGGCACAGTCAAAACAGCGTTGAGTACTTTAGCCATTTTGGTGATGTTGCAAAGCTCGAAGCAGATAAAGGATGCATCTCTCACCTGCACAAGCTTCTGGAAGCCATCATCGAGAATCTTCATGTCCTTGATTGGATCGAGAAGCGGCACGCTGCCTTTGAATCGATTCATGACCTCACGGATTGTCGAAAGGCATTGGTTGCGAGCAGCAGCACTTCGAAGCTCGGCGGGCAGTTTGAGACGAACCGAAGATAGTCCGGCAAATGACGCAAGAGTGCATGGCACAATCAGCATCGACCCTTTCTTGATATCCGGCGGACACGGTTGCACATCTGCAGACGACCGAATGTATTCGTCTGTGTGTGGAGCACAATGCAGAAGCACATCGGCAAAGTATGCAACCTCCTCGGCAACAGCCTTGAGTCCAGTATCCTTTTTAGACTTGCTTGATGCTGCGGCAGAGGGTTTGCTGAAGTTGGTGATGATGCCCCATCCAAAATCTAGTTCGGGTGTCTTGCCGTCTGCTGATGCAGGCAGCACAATGTGGACAAGACGGCCAGGTTGGAGGAATGGCACAGTGTACGCAGGTTGGTTGACTACATCGCGCATGTCTCGTTTGAGCGCTTCAAGCTGTGCGCGGATAGCATAGTACTCGGCAACAAGTGGTTCGTCCGCAATCACTGTGAGCTCTTGTCGACGCTCTAGAATCTCAAGATTGCGCACCAGTTCAGGAATTCTTGCTCCATTCTGGAACTGGAAAAAGCTTCCCTGTAGCATGTTTTCGGGACTCACGCCTTCGATGCGCATCAGGTTGAGAATCATAGAGTATGTAAGATGGAATGCCGAGTTGAGGGCATCCGACACACCCTTGAGCATGCCTTTGGCAACTGTTGGCTCCATCTTCTCGTCAACCATCAAGATCACAACACCACGATCGTCAAGGCCGCGACGACCAGCTCGTCCAGACATCTGAATATATTCGCCACCAGACAACCATCGCTGCTCTTTGCCGTCAAACTTGCGAACCGACGTGAATACAACAGTCTTGGCAGGCATGTTGAGGCCAATAGAAAAAGTCTCGGTAGCAAAGAGGACCTTGAGAAGACCCTCTTGGAACAGAATCTCAATGACTTCTTTGAGAATTGGTAGCAAGCCGGAATGGTGGATTCCAATGCCGCGCTTGAGCAATGGAAGAATGTGCTCAATTTGTGGCAGAGTGCGATCATCTTCGCTGAGTGATGTGATCGCATTCTCAAAGACCTCCTTGACAAGCTGCTTCTCGTCATCGTCATTGAAATCGAGTTTGGAGAGCTGCAGCGCATTGCTTTCACACTCGCGCTTAGAGAACGAAAACACAATGACTGGATGGTAGTTCTTGAGCATGATCATGCGCAGAATCTTTGACAGATCGGATGGGCCTGGCTCACACAGGGCAGTTTGTCAGGCGGGTGCATGGTCCAAGAGTCACTATTTCGCATCAATTAAATGCACTGACCTTTGGTGCTATTATCTTTGCGTCCCTTTCCTTTGCCGCCGCCAGCAGATCGTTTCTTGTCTTCGCCCTCTGTATTGGCAAGGGATCCAATAGCCTTTTGGAAGTTGTCCTCGCGAAACGTTCCCTTTTCATCCACAGCAAGGTAGATACCCTCGCCGCCTGCGGGGAACAGATAATGTTGCAGCGGTGTTGGGCGATAATCCGTATACACAACGTGACAGGGTTGGCTGTGGATCTTGCAGATCCATTCTGCAAACTGCATGGCGTTTGGAATTGTGGCTGACAAGAACACAAAGCGAACCTTGTCTGGCAGCATGATCAGAGTTTCCTCCCACACGACACCGCGTGCTGAGTTGGTTAAAGAAGTTGTCAGTAAGAGTGTGTCCCATTTACGGATGGTCGTCATGATGAATGCAAACACATTTAGGCATCGGCTCACATTTGTCACGCATATAATGAATTTCATCAAAAACAACCCATGCAATCTCGCGCATGATCTCGCTGCCACGATAGAGCATCGACCGAAGAATCTCTGTTGTCATGACAAGACAACTTGCATTGGGATTGATTGTAACGTCACCCGTCATCAGACCAACGTCACCAAACTCTTGCAAAAGCTCACGATACTTTTGATTTGACAGCGCCTGTATACAGTCCAAGCAAGAGTCGAAACTGCAGGTTAGTATCATGCTGACACATTGCATGGCAACAAGCCTGGATATCAACTGACCTTGATTGGACTTGTATAGATGACACGCTGCTTGTCACGCAAACTCTTTGCGATTGCATATTCTGCAACGACAGTCTTACCGGCAGATGTGTGAGCGCTTACAAGAACAGATTCGCCGCGCTCAATGCTCATGATGGACGTGGACTGGAATGGATCCAGTGTGAATGGATATACACGAGCGGGGTTCTCTGGCAGCTTCTCGTTTGCAAGCGGGATATAGTCATAGCCTTGCGGCACAGCGACTTGATGACGGACCTAGATCAAACGCCAAGAGAGCACAATGATCCCAAATGATACGGGAAAGTAGATTGCCAGAGTAACAGCCAAAGTACATTCATGGAATGCCGGTTTGTAAGCCATATAATGAGTCATCAAGAGCAGCGAGGATGGCAGTAGAGCCAAGACGATGAGTATCGACTAACTTGGTGAACAACGACAATCTGGCTTGGATTAGAGGCTCGCTCAGCTGCAGCATCGGCGCCAGCCTCGCCACCAGCGCCAGCAACACCCGCAGGTTTCGCACCCATGAGATTGTCCCGCACTGCATATTCCTTTTCGACGCTTTGATCAAAATCGTCTGCCACAATGGGCATTGGTCCAGTATCGGCGACTATTGTGCGCGAACGCTTTGGTAAAGAGCCGCCGTTGGCTGTGCCATCTTCGGCACTCTTTGTTGGTGCGTCGCCTGCAGCTTCGCCAGTACCATCAGCCAAAGTGTCGCCGTTCATCGGCAAACTGCGCTTCTTGGGCAGCACAATGGTCTGCTGGCGTGTCGAAATGAGCTCCTCCTCATCGTCGTCTTCATCAAAGGCGCCAAACAAGTCGTTCATGTCGACTTTTCCCGACATCTTGTGGCTTGCTAGACTGGTAGGTGGGGTCAGTTGGTTGGTTGGCAGATTGGTTTGTTGAAAGCGAGCGCTGTTATCGTTTTTTTGTTTTTCTGCAGATTTACAGAGGAGTGATGCCAGCAGTCACCAGGACGTCCGCAGGATACTCACTTTGCAAGCACGTGTGTTGAGTTGTGTTCAGATCAAATCGCCATCACAACCATCGGCATGGACACCAAGGACGGCACAGACAAAGCAGCAGGCGATGGTCGCGTCGAGGCAGTAGCAGTTGAACATGAGAATGAATCTGAAAAAGTCTCAAGCAATCCTCAAGAACAACCTGAAGACTCTACAGCAGCACGGGCAACTGCACGAGAGCAGCTTCTTGCAAAGCAAAAGGCAGCCAGAGACGCTGCTAATGCACATCAGCCACAACAAACGCAGGTTCAACCACCGGAAGCTCAAGCTCAAGCTCAAGCTCAAGTTCAAGTTCAGGAGCCTGAACCATCTGCACCATCAAGAGAAGCATTGATCAACACCGCCGTTTCGTTTCTCAACGCGCCTTCGGTTGCACAGGCGACTTATGATCAGAAAGCCGCTTTCCTTCGGCGCAAAGGGCTTACAGACACCGAGATTGCTGCAGCTTTCGCCAAAGCCCCATCTTCAGAGCCAAAGAGCCAGGCTCCTGTGTCAGAGACTTCTAGTACACGTCATGTGGCTGCTGGTCCAGCAGCAACCAGTCAAATCTCACAGCCGATCGCGCCAGTCGTCCAGCCGTACATTTCACAGCCACCCGCGCCATTGACGATAGCAGATCTAGCTAAGCGAGCTGCACTTGGTATCGTCGTGAGCGCAGGCGCTCTCGGTGCACTGCTCGTTCTTTTCAAGGTAGTGTATAGATTGTATACGAGATCTCTCTGCTTTATCTGTGATGCTATCATCGAAACCTCTAACACTCAGAGTTGTATGACAGCGCTTTGTGATACCATGGATCACAAAGCATCTTGACACATATCGTGAGGCAACGAAGCAGAGGTTAGAGCTAATGACTCGGTTTTCAGCCAAAGTTGCTTCACTATGCAAGATGTTCCTGCCCTCGTCGCATTCTGCTGCGTCGGCAGATCCGCTTGTCTCGAATGACAGTGCAGAGGCACCCTTGATCCAAACAGCGTCAGGCGCGCTAAAGCACTCGATACTGTCAACAAATGAGCAAGTCGCTGCACTCAATGCTGCGGTCTTGAATCTCAAGACTCGCTACGAGCAGCCTGTTTTTCAAAAGACTCTGATGGCAGCCGAGCACATTGGTGCGGTACTCAGCCAGGAGATGTACTACTCTGGTTCGAGCATGTTTAATTACTACGGCTATAGTGCGGCGATTGGGCATAGCGCCGGCATCGGTCGTCACCACGTCCAACAAATCAAGAGTGAGATTCGTGGACTCAAGGGGATGCTGATTTCGCGTCGCAATTTCCCGACTGTTGCGTTTGATGGAAGCAATGGTGGTGCTGGTAGTGGTAGTGGTAGTGGCAGTCAATAAACAAAGGCATCTGTAGCCTATCAAGTCGCAATCATCGCTTGCTTTTTTCAAAATGGGCCTAGTCGATGTAGATACTGATGAACTGATCATAGCTGCTTTGGTCTCTGAATGTGTCCATGATACATCTCGGCTTTGTTGACCGGACTGGCTCAACTGTCAATCCATTCATCGACTATGATCTGTTGCATCTGGACCAGTGCGGCACCTCGACATGGAATACAGAGATCAGATACTCGGTGATCTTGGGCTCTCTGCTATGTTGACAGGCTCGTTGAACAGCATTGGCATCCTCATTCACCAAAAACCATATATATATCCAAGTGCAATTGGGTTTCCAGATTCCCATTCATTCATCCTCTCGCTGTACAGGTGGTCCGCAAGGTTGCAGCATTCTCTACAAGACCACAACAACACCCCAAAAGTGATCAGCATCAGTATCATCCAGCTGCTTAATAGAGTCCGATATCCTCTACTCCCTTCATATCCATCACACATGGCAAGAAACAGTTCTCAAGAGATATCGCAAGAAAGACGAAAGCTGGAGGATAACAAGGGAAAGGCAAACTCACTCCAAGAAACCTGCTCTGAAGTCTTGCAGCGCTTTCGTTCTCGGCAACAGCAAAGTAGGTCATGAGTGTTTGGTGGCCCATATACGAAGCATAGGTGTCTCGATGTTGATGCTGGAGCCACTCGCTGCAATCGTTCAGCAGTCGCACGACACATACACACAAGTCAGTTCAGTCGTTGGTCAGTACTCGATCGACCCATATGGTCTTGAGAGTGTTGCTGGTTGGCTGGCTGGCTG
>JH392961.1:31458-43087 GCA_000235945.1 Homolaphlyctis polyrhiza JEL 142
TGATGATGATGGCGACTGTTCGGTATGCATGACTGTTAACATACCTGTGTATCATTCATGTTTGTGAACGCTGTATTACTCTTGCTATTATCGAAATGATGAACGTGCCGACCTCAATCGCAGTGGTCACCTGAGATCAGCCACCATGCACCCAACACAGCATGCATCCTAGTTGGCACCAAACTTGATCTTCGCGAAGATAGGGACACGATTGAGAAGCTCAAAGAGAAGCGCATGACGCCGATTTCATACCCACAAGGAACACAAATGATGAAAGAAATCGGCGCAGTCAAATATCTCGAGTGCTCAGCACTCACACAAAAGGGACTCAAGAACGTGTTTGACGAAGCGATTCGGGCTGTACTGATGCCACCCGAAGACAAGAAAAAGAAGAAGGCAAAGGCGTGCTTGATGCTGTGATGGCGAGCAATGATGGCTGTATGATCCCATTGTTATCTCTGCATCTCGGTCTCTTCACGCGCTCTCTCACACCCTTACCCACTCTCTCTCTTTCTCTCTCTCTCACTCTCTCACTCTCGTCTCTACCGCACTGTCTCTCTATCAAACTCAGACACACTTTTTAATAGTGAAAGATTCCAGCTCGCCTTCATTGCCTTATCTCCAGCCTCCAACCCGTGTCCCTCTCCAGCCTTTTCCCCAGCTCCAACCAAAAAAAGGAATAAGCAACTATTTTTAAAAAAACAACAGAACAAACTGCAAGTAGAGAGAGAGACGAGGCTTTTGAGGGGTGTATATCTGTGTTGGTATGTTTGTGAACATGGTTGAAAGCACCAAGCCATCAACCATCAATCAGCAATCAGCGAACAGCAAACAGCAAACACAATTTTCGGACAATTCCCTCGTTCCTCCTGTTTCCCCCTTTCCCCTCAACACCGTATTTGTTATCGCTGTTGCTGTTGCTGTTGCAGCCTGGTTTTTGGGACCCACACGGCTTGGACTGCATATACAAAGCCAAACAAGCCAAGCAAACCAGCTCGCCGTAGCACACACTGCACCTGTTTAGTTTCCTCCAAGCTCCGACTCTATATCACCAAGACAAAACAACAAGACAAGGACGAGCAAGCAGACCTCGAGACAGGAAAACCAACAACGACCGAAAGGAGGAAACTCGCGACCAACAAAGCCAGCCAACACCAACAACACAAGAGAGGAAAAAGCAACAAAGGGGAGTGACGGGGATATAGTCGAATGATGTATCAAGTACCCGAGTATCTGGAAGAAGGATATAATGCGAACAAGGCGACGATTAATGAGCTGATGAGTGCGTTGTCGCAGCAAGGAGTGGATCTGCCAACAAGTCGACAACGCAAAGCTGTGTATGTTGAGTTGTTTGATACACAGATTGCATCAAGACGAACGCAGCTTGTGGACAAGATCATGTCGGTCAAGGCCAGCGCCGAGGGAGTTATTCTTGTTGACCGTAACCATGGTGAAACTGTGCTCGCGGCTGATGGTAGCGTCAGCGTCAAAGCTGGTACGAGTGGTGGTGGTAGTGGTGGTAGCGGTGGCGGAGTGGGGCCCAGCAGCTCTGTGAAGCGCACGCCAACGAAGCTGCCGCTGCCGCTTGGACACGGAAACAACAGCATGAACAGCAGCATGAACAACAAGGGCCAGCGCACACCCAAAGTGTCGTTTGCGGCTGCCGTGGCATCTGCAGCGGGCGCTGAAGCGACCGAGGTTGACGGCGATGGCGATGGCGATGGCGGCATCGTATCAGACGCTGCTGCGGATGCCGAGGACAAGCTTGGCGGCCAAGAGAACAAGGACCCATCTGCTTCCACTACTGCTGGTACTGCTGGTGCTGCTGCTGGTACTAGTGGTGGTACTACTGCTGGTTATGCTGCCATCCCACTGCGCAAGCTGGCTCTGCCGCGACCACGACCTGTTCGTGCGGTGCGTGCAACAGCAGCAGGAGCAGCAGCATCAACTGCAACAGAGCACACAAATGTGTCCGAACTTGCATCTTTGTCGCTTCAGATCCCAACAACAACAACAGCAGCAGCAGCAACAACACCAAAGAACAACGATGCTGACAACAATGACAACAACAATGACAATGGCGGCGATGACGACGATGACGACGAGACTGTCAGCAGCCCAACCCACAAACATGCAAAGCAGCCGCAACAGCAGACTGTCGCCCATATGCTGCTGCGATCACTTTCACGCTCTGCTCCCTCTGTTCAGTCTGCGCCTTTGACTCGCAGCGTGCGTCCTGCTGCAGATGAGGATGAGGATGACGGCAACGACGATGAATACAGCAGCAGCAACAACAATAAGAACAGCGACGGCCGCAGTCCGCATCTCGCAACTGGCGCAGCTGCTTCGCCAAAGTCAAACTCTCGATCTCACTCTCAGTCCCAGATGCATTCAAACTCACCACAGTCGCCCCTCAATCGTCTGCGCAAGAAGTCGCGCAGCATCGCAATCGCTCAAGAGGCAGAGGCAGAAGCAGATGCACATCCAGAAGCAGCCTCGCTGTCTCCTGTGTCTCACGCTTCTCATTCTGTCTCTGTCTCTGCCCCTTCACCCCGCAGCCTTGCCCACTCTGCCATTCCTGTTGCCGTTGCAACATCATCGTCATCGTCGCTGTCGCCCTCGCCTGCTGCCAAGCAGCAACGTGGCTCGTTGCTCTCGCGCACTTCCCCATCGCGACGCTCCGGTATCCAGATGCGCCTGCGCACTTCGCCTCGCTCATCGCCTATTACGACTGTTGCTGCCGTTGCACCTACAACTGATGTGCATGTTCAAGTGCCTACAAAGGACAGATTCATGATCACTCCTTCGCTGCCCGGTGTCCGATCAAAGATTGGCGCTTCTTCAGCCTCAACTCTTGATCGCGCTGGCTCAGATCCGCTGCCACACGATCCAGCTTCCACCGATGCTGTGAGTTGACTACTGCTTGTTGGAGCTTTTCTGTAAACTGCTTCGCAACTGACCTCTGCAATCTCACTGTTCAGACTGTGCCTGATGAGTCGCCGTTATCCATCCCTGATATCGCTGCTGCCTGGAAGCTGCGTGTGCAGCAAAACCCTGATATCCCTATTCCAAAATCCACGTTTGCCTCAAACATCTCGCATGTCCACTCTATCCACCACGAGTCAACCTCAACTCCGGTGATTGACCCAATTCAAGTCGAGGATGACCAAGAAAAGGATGCAGACTATGAAGACGAGATTGACGATGATAATGAGGAAGGAGAAGACGAAGATGAAGAAGAAGATGAAGATGAAGATGCCACTGACGCCGACGACGAGTTGGCTGATGATCAGAATGCACTCGAGCTTACTGAACAGGAAGATGACGATGACGAGCAGGATCAAGACGAGCAAGATGAAGACGAAGCGACAGTACCCGAGCCTACGATTCAAAAGCGACCATTCAAGCCAAAGTCTGGATCAGTGCACAAGCATGACCATCACCGTCATTCTCATCCTAAACCCAAATCAAAGATTCTATCTACCTCTTTGATCCTACTCCTTGCAGTCTTTGCCATCCCGGCTGTCTTGATGCTATGGGCTCATCTGGCCGAGCTCAATGGTGTTCCGCTTGACCGCCGCCACCCGGCTGCGCTTGTGCTTTCACATGCCAAGATTGCCGCAGCTGATCCTGAAGCCATGGCAGCAGCTCTACGTACTCGCCTGGTCGACGCGGCGGATCAGGCACGCAGTAAGGCTCGTGCGATTCTGTCGCAAATTGATCTTGACTCACTCGACTTGAACACTGTCTCCAAGCACACCGCAGACACGATCTCCAATATCGCCCATGGTCTCTCACTTATTGAGTCGCAGATGTGGCACCGCTCCATTGGCGTAAGTCTAGCTGATCTGCCTGCCTCTGCCGCAGATACATTTGTGCATTTCAAGAATGCCGCTATCCAGTACGGCAATGCCGTCTGGGGCTCTGAGCAGCTTGCAGGATTCCGTACTATCGCTGAGCCGCATCTTGAGGTTTGTCTTTTACCGCATATGCTTGCGAGCCTGCATATCAAGTTGCTTATTTGTGTTTCTAACTGCTTTGATTGCAACACAGCATCTTGCTTCGCAAACAAACATCCTTGCCAGCCAGATCTCCGCTGCTGCCCAGCCTTTTGTCAACGAGGCTCAGCGTGAGATGGCTCGTCTAAACATTACTGTCTACCATCTTGCAGCATGGATTCTGGCCTTGATTGTCGCTGTCATCATTGCTCGCTCTATGTTATCTCCTCGACGCGTGGCATCAAAGCCATCAACCAAGACTTCAATCAAGCGTCGCCACCGCGAAAATGGCCCCATTCCCCATACCACGCACTGATGCGGCAATACCGTAACCCTGCCAACTAAGCTGATCTCAGTGATTCCAAAAGTCAATGCGACCCAGGCAACTTGCCAGGTCGAAACTAGTCGTTGGTCCCAGTAACAAACTCCCAAATCTATCTCGAATGAACTTGAATTTCCATCCATCCAATAACAACAACAATAACAGAGGCAGCAGAAATGCAGCCACAATCCACATTCGACGACAACATTACTCTGCAGCCCATCACAGTCTCAAGCCTCGATGCCGGCGCATCCCAAGACAGCTCGCTCAACGAACCGATACTGGAGATAGTCGACCCAGAGCCCCGCTACGCCATCCCGTCACTGCCATTCACACCCATCATTGCCATCCAACTTGCATTCTGGTCGTCGATAGGGTTTCTAGTGCGCATAGGTTTAGTCAAGATGCACAGCTATGCCAACTCTCCCGTATTCGCCGTCATCTATCCGCAGATTGTTGGCTGCCTCATCATGGGATGGGTTGACTTTAACAGAGCGGCGCTGTCCAAGCTGTAAGTGTTTATCTGTTAATTGTTGCTGCTGCTGCTGTTGTTGTTGTTCTCTGGATCTCATCCAAAAGTCTTGTTGGTTGCTTGCAGTGGATCGCACTGGCTTGTCGGACTCAGCACCGGACTCTGTGGTAAGCCAAACATCGCCCACTCAGCACACTGCAGATAGATCTGTGCCATCAACTCACTTGTGGGTTGATTGCTAACCAACTAACCGACTCTCCTAACTCTCCTGACTCTCGCAGGATCCATCACATCATTCTCCTCATTTGCACTGGCGGCATTCCAAGAGTTCACAACGATCCAACATCCAACACCTCGCAATGGCGCTTTCAATCTGTTTGCAGGCATCGCTGTTGTCATCGTCACCCTGGGCATGTCCATCTCGTCATTACAGTTTGGCATGCTTCTTCCTTGTCTGTTTAGACACCTGGATCTCTCGACTTGGATGCCTCCTACACCTTCCTCATTGCCATCAGCATCAGCATCGGTACCAGCACCTGCACCTGCACCTGCGGGAGTAACAGGCACTCTGGCTCGCCAATCAATACCCATCTCTGGCTCGCAACGACAGTCACTTGGACCCTACACAGTACTTGATTCCCCACAGCTTTTACAAACAGATCTCGATACAGCATGGCATCACCCATCGCACGCTACCAAATTCGTCGCAAGGCTACGTCGCGTTGGAGGCATCGCGCTCATTGCAATCTCTGCCTGCTGCCTCTATGCTGCTATCCTTGTTGCAGCCATCTTGGGTGTGGGCACCCTTGTGTCCCAGAATCAGATGCGTAGCGTTGCTATTGGCATCGCTCTTGCTCCCTTGGGCACGTTTCTTCGCTATGCTTTGTCTAGATACAATGCTGTCATTGCTGGGTTTCCTATTGGAACTTTTTCAGGTGAGCCATTGCAAAAACAGACAACAACAACATTAGTCTCTGTATTGGATTATTCGAGGATTAGGAATGGTGGCTAGACCATGTCCTCATTTCCAATCTGTATGGCTTGATTCGGCTTATTGTGCTACCTAATGATCTTTTCGGAGAGGAAGCCGACAAGGTTCTGACTTTGATGTTAATGCACTGATACTATGGATATATTCAAAAACAACTCCAACCTACCCAACATAATTCAAGCCAACATCGTTGGAAGCTGCATTCTCTATCTCTGTGTGTTGTTTAGAATCGAGGCTGCCATCATCCAACCCTCTGCAATCACCTGCGCTCTGCTCTCTGCTCTCTCTGACGGCTTTTGTGGCTCCCTGACCACTATTTCAACGTTTGCGCTCGAATTGTTGAGAATGGTTGATGGTGGTAACGAGACTGCTGCTTCCGGCGGTCGTGCTGATGGTGTCAAGAATGCTGTCAGATATGCCGGCGTCTCTGTAACCGCGTCTATTGTGTGTGGACTGGTCGTTCTGGGATCTTGGTCTTGGTCAAGTACAGGCGGCTCGGATAGATTAGACAGCCAACTCTGTATCGTTTGATCTATGGGCAAAACGAGTGGCTATGGCACAGCAATGACACACATATCTCCAGACTCTTTCTTCTGTTCTTCTCGTCCCGCCAAAAAAGAAACAAGGACGAGTCGGGGAGGGGCATTCCTACTTTCTTTTATAGATGTATTGTTGTTTTCAATATCAATCTTATTTCTTACTTCTTGCTTGCTCTTGCTCTTGTTGGTGTTGTTCTTTTTTGTTCAATGCTGCAGTATGCGATTGAGAGAGAGAGAGAGAGAGAGATAGGGAGTATGTGTGAATGCAGTGAGTGTTGAAAGACGCTGCGAGGGGAGAAAAGAGAAAGCGAAGGAATAAGCAAGAGGATAGTGATGGAAAGCAGGAGAGAGAACAAGAAAGATTAGTGACGATGTGTCCATCTATTCCTCGCTCCTATCCTCCTTTCATCCATATTTTGGTTGTTTGTTTTGTTTGTTTTAATGTTGAACACGGCCCATGATTGATTTGTAAAGTGCTTGAACATGCGTTGCCCATTTCTGCATGGCTTCGTATTGCAGGTTGCCTGATTTTTGATCTAGTTCAATGATCTGCTTGATCTGATCGATTTTGCCTGCAAGTCGGTTGTCCAGAATCAGATTGACTAAAAGTTCCTCGACTTCGGTGATTTGTACTCCGAGTTGCTGCAATCAGCCCCAACAGTACACACCAGTGAAACGCGTCAATATCATGGTACAGAGAGATGGGCAGAGAGAGAGCCAGCCACAAAATCCACAGGAAAAGGCTTCTACTAACTTTGGCGACAAATGCAAGTTCAATGCGTGTATAAGGTCTGAGCAGCTTGACCAGAACCTGCATGCGAATGTTTTTCAAAACGCCATCAATGTAGCCACGAATAAACGGATCGTCCATGATGGTTGCACGGTTGGTGCGAAGAATTCGCTCAAACTCCTTGATGTTCTTGTGCTGGAAGGCGTCAACAAGATTGGTCATTGCTTCGATTTGCGGATCGGCTTTGTAGGGCTTGGTTTCTTGCGAGTCGAATGGGTTGATTGACGATTCGGCAAGCATGTTGGCAAGGACCAGATATCTAGTGTTGTTATTTCGGCAGGAACGGGGAGATGTTAGCCAGGTGCTCGGCTGCAATCAGAACCACCAGATGCTGTTTTATAGGATTACAGCTGCAGCAGTCAAGCTGCTTACTTGAGACACTGAATGCGTTGTGGACTGCCTGCCTCGTCATAGCTCTTGAACGCCTCAAAGAAGTCAGTCTGCGCCTTTTCCCACTCGTCTGTAGATCGCGTCAATCACATCGGAGCCAAACAGTAACGTAAGTAAAATCATTTTGACGCAAAATAGGCACAGTCAGTCACCACTCTAGAATCTGGAGGTTGTCGATTCTTTCATGGCACAAACCTTCGCTCATATGCATCTTGCCGCCACACTCGCGGATGATTCCCATGATGCGTGGATGGGGGATGGCAGACTTGACATGCAGACACTGTTGATAGACAGACTTGAGACGCTTGGTGTCCTTTGTTTCGGTGTACATCTGAATCTCAAGAGCAAAGATTTCAAGAAGCAGCGTGCCCTTGCGCTGATCGTCTGTTCCATCATCATTCTGACACGAAACATGCAGCTGGCGAATAATCTATTGATGTGTGATTGATCAAGACCGTGTAAGATATGCACACACACACACAAATGAGTTGCAGATATCAAGGAGATGTGAGTCCATCCGTCCAAAACAGTAAAAAGAGCGACACCAAAATCAACAGCACGCATAAGCAGCAAGAGATGCACAGAAAAGCACTAGAATGCCTACTTTAGCAAGGCGACCAAACTCCTGACGATCGAGCCACAGTTTAGCAAGCTTCAGATTGGTCTTAATCCACAGCCGATCGTTTTTAGATTCCTCAAGTTCTCTCAAGGTGACCGAGTAGAAATCCTCGAGAAAGGCCATATCCTGAGAAACAGAGATAAAGTCGAGAATGTTGTTGATAGACTTTTCGCTGTAGTTGCGTGTGACTGCTGAGCGTGTATAGGTGAGGAGCTCCTTGTAGTGAGTCAGCGTCGAGTCTGGATTGTTTTGTTTGAAGCTGAGCTTGATGATCTGCTTTAGGGCTTTGAATCCCCTGTGATTGTTGTATCGTGATCATTTGGTTATTATTGGATTGGTTGTATTGTGGGCAAGGAGTGGGGTGCTGGCATCTGGCATCTGGCATCTGGCATCTGGCATCTGGCATCTGGGTTGGATGTGAAGACTGCGCTGCTTGTGATGATGGTGCACAGCAGTCAAGGGAAGCAGTGGCAACGAGGCAGCTTACCAGTCGCCCTTTTCTGTCTCGGCATCGACAACTGCGCGGAACTCTTTGAGAGCAGTTTCAGGCGAGTCTTCCTTATGGCCTGCACGGCAGCAGAGAGTCGACGGCAGTTGAGGGAGTGTGTGTGGTTCGTTGCCGCACACGCAGGCGACAAGGGTTGTGGCAAAGAAACAGCAGCAGCAGCAGCAGCAGCAGCAACCGAGCAAGAGCAGCAGACGGTTAGTCAGTACAGAGCATGAGGATCGATGTTCTGGATATTGGTGTCTGATCAAGCGATCTGCGGCGACTTAGAGCCACTGCCAGAGCCAGCTGGACAAGGGGGCAGTGGCAGTGGGAGTAGTCGTGGCAGCCGTAGTAGCAGCAGTAACAGACGACGAACCCTTTGCGTTGTAATACTTGTTCTCAAGATCGACGTCGGGTTCTTCGTTCTCCTCCTCGTCTTCATATTCGAAGCCAAAGTCTTCTTCTTCATCCTCAACCATAAAGTCATCTTCAAAGTCGGACATTCTGAGCAGTGGATGTTGCTGTTGTTTGTGCTGTTGTTTCTAAGAGCGTCCGTTGATGTGGGATGAAAGTCTGTTGCTGTTTCGTTGTTGTTGTTGCTGTTTGCGAGACAACACCAAAAAATGTTTGTTGTTCACAAAGCATTCGCAGCAGCGACAAGAGCAGCAACAAGAGCGACAGCAGCTTGCACAGAGACCCATGCATGGCGCAGACTGCTGCATGCAAGCAAACCCGTGTGGATCGCAGCTCCTCATCGCAATCCAGCTGACGACGAAATCGCAAAATCGTTTCTTGCCGCATTCAGCAAGTCGTCGATTCCAAAGAGTGCGTTTTGTTCAGTGCCATTCTGCTTGCTCTCTCGCTCTCTCGCTCGCCTGCTCTCTCGCCTTGATTCAAACCCCCGTGCGGCTGGAGAAGGCGGCGATCAGTCATTGAACGTATACTGTTCGCTGCTAGTTACTGGTTGCTTGCTGCTAAAGCCCCTCTTGCTGATTCATATGCTCAAACAATTCCACAGACGATCTGATTGTCAACTATTCAAGGAGCAGCGGACCAGGCGGTCAAAATGTGAACAAAGGTGACGCACTGGATAGACGGAATGTCACTTGTACTCATCAGTATAGTCCACGAACAGAATGACTGAATACAATCATGTATATGCATCGCATGTCAGTCAATTCCAAGGTCGAAATACGCGTGATGATCAGCGAGGCTGAATGGATCCCGGAAGCTGTTCGCCGTACTTTTGTTGAACAGGTGCCCATATATCTCTCGCTCTCTTTTATCAAGATCAAGATCAAGATCAATGCTAACAGCTACCACAATCTAATATTGGTTGTATTAAATGGCGTATAGAACGCAAGTAGAATCAACAAACGTGGCGAGTTTGTTGTTTCGTCTGACCGCTCTCGTGCACAACCCGAAAACTATGCAGATTGCATCTCCAAGATCTACGATGCCATCCGAGAAGCAGCACATGTACCAGAGGGCCCATCAGAAAAAACGATTGAGCGTGTTAAGGAACTGTGAGTAGCACGCCGTCGCTAACGTGCTGGCTGTGAAATGTGAAACGCATGCTTGAGAGGAACTGTCACTATGACTGACTGATAGGATGTAATCTTATAGTCAGCTTTTAGATAAGGAGCGCAAGATGAAGGCAAAACAGTTCCGATCGGCAGCCAAGACAGAGCGACGGAAATCTTCATCATGGGACTGAATGAAGCAGTCGATCTTCATTGAGAGTGGCTGGTGCACAGGCCCTCTGAGAGGAGCATGGGACGGACGAGCTGTTTGGCGAGGCGGCTGATATGAGACAGCGAGAGCAACTTCAGCCACAGAAAAGCGCAAATATGACAGCGAGGCGCCCACTTTCGCCCCTCTCTTTCCCCTCAAACAACAACAACAACAACAACATCAACAAGCCGCCACACGCCTGCAGTGTTGCTCCCTGCAGCCCATAGACAATGCGGCAGAACAACAGCAGCAACGGAAGTAGTAGTGGCGCTGGTGGTGGAAATGGCAACAACTTTGGGTTTGGCATGCCGCCTAAACAGCGACCGGCACTTGCCGCCATGCCGCCAGCGTCCGTCATGCCACGAGGCTCATCCATGAACGGGCCTTCTGCGGCTACAATGCGCTCCATGCCGCCACAACAGCAACAGCAACAGCAACAGCAGCAACAGCAGCAACAGCAGCACCACCAACAGTATTACCAGCAGCAGCAGCAGTACCAGCAGCAGCAACAGTATCAGCAGCAGCAACAGCAGCAGCAACCCTATCAGCAGCAGTATCAGCAAACGAGTGCACCAGTTATGGGTCCCGGTGCCGGCATCAGTGCCAGTGCCAGTGCAAGTACCGGAGCGTTTGGTGGAAGCAGCAGCCACCTTGCTCGCTTTGGGGATACCGGTGAGTGGTTTGGTACAAGTAACCAGCAACAGGAGGAAGAAGAGGAAGAAGCTGCGACGGCTTTCTAGTCCTGGTCTCAGTCTTCTGTTGCCGTTGCAGTTGCTGTGGCTGTTGCTCAATGAGGCGAGGCGCATTGCTGACGGTTGCTTTCCTGTCACTTTCCTGTTACTCTCCTGTTACTTTCCTGTTATGTCTGATGATTGCTGTGTGTTCCTGCAGCGTCTGCATCTGCATCTGCGTCTTCGCTTGCTCCGTCGCCTGCACACGGCGGTGTGCGCCACATGCTCCAATCGCCACAGTCGCAGCAGTCCCAGGCTCAGGCCATGCTTGCATTCCAGCAGCAGCAGCAGCAGCAGCAGCAACAGCAGCAAACTCCTCCACGAGCTCCGGCTCAGAACTACACCAGCCAGAGCCAGAGCCAGAGCCAGAGCCATCTGGCACCTGCAACTCCTGCGTATTCGCCTGCTGCACCGCAGCTCGCATCCTCGCAATCGCAATCGCAATCGCAATCACCTTCTCCCTCACCCTCGTCGTCATCTTCGCAGCATCTGGCTCCTCATGCAACTGCTGCTATTCGCCCTTCATCGCCTGCATCTGCGCCTACATCTGTGCCTG